>JAVSBS010015795.1:19833-45214 GCA_033124195.1 Coracias cyanogaster
TCAGAAAACAAGAAGCAACAAATGTCCATTGTGGAATTAATACGAACAGTAGTTCCCCTCCAGTGGTCACTGAGTAAGCAAACATACTGGTTAAATAAACTGAAATGGAGCATATCTGGGCAACACACTTATGTGCTGGGTCAAAGCAGAGGTTAAATAAAAATTTGTTTTAAAAAGACCAAAAGAACACAATATGACTCCCTACCCCATGTACCACATGTTGTTAAAGGAGCAAAGAGGAGCATTGGGTACTTTTAGCACCGCGTTGTGTGACTTTGAAGTGGAGCTGTATGGAAAGTAGGGAGCGTTTGTGTTTACCCCAGGCTCCTAGCAACTTCCTGCTCACAATTAATCTTTGGCACCAAGGATGTATCGGCACTTGGAAGCCAAACACAACTCACCCCTGCCAACACCATGGTGACGGGCTGACCCTTTCAGAACACATCAGCATTAGGATTTCAAAAGCAGTAGATTTTCAAGGTCAATGTTTATTTCATGTAGACCAGCCACCTGAGGTTTCTGAGGTGCTGATCCTTAATTGGTCATTACAAACAAAACATAGGAGTAATTTCATATTAGACTGATGCCTCAGTATGTAATCCCAATATAGGTCACTTCATGACCAATGGATTTTTGCAGCTTCAAATGCATACTTGCATGTCTACTATATAGTTAGATGCATCCAGCCACTTCAGGATAATTGTTGTTGCTACCTTTTAATAAATAACACAAACTAATCTCTAGGAGTTGAGCGTGGTTGCAAAGATTTGTAGCTCATATTCTCACAGCTCTATACAAATAGTCCTGTGTACTCCTGTGAGAAGGAACCATATATTGACTCTAGGTTCCCCCAGCAGGTAAGGGCAGGATTTATTCACAGAGGTAAAAGAAAGGAGGCTTAACACTGTAAGAAAGCCTCTGATCAATCTAAGGACAACAGCTTACTGAGACTGAAGGGAATCCAGCTGCACTCAGAAGGGCAAACACAAATGATCAGGCCTGAAAGGAGTCGTACATTAGTTTTCCTCCACATTATATACATAGACATTTTGCATGGTTTTACAGATGCTGGTTTGAATCTCTGGTAACTCCTTTTGCCACACCTCTTTACATTTCCAATATACCTAACTAATCCAGTAATTAACCATAAAAATAAATTACTTGTATAGATTATGTAACAATAACAAGGCAGCATGAGTCACTTTTCTTTGTTCTCACTCACTAGTGAGCAGCAACATGGGCTCATTAAGTAGGTACCAGAAGTTCAATATGGAGAAAACTCAGATCTCAAGGCTAGATAATTTGGCCTCCATTTGTTTGCCTTTGTTCTCTTTTGTTTCCAGATTAAAAGGGCACCATGTACTTCTAGTTTCTTTAGGTAAAAAAGACACCATGGAGCTGTTCCTTCATTGACAAGAGACCAGAGATGGGTTAGAGCCTACACAATAGTTGCTCACCTTGCATTTATGGTTTAATTTGGATGGCCATAGCTAGAATTTAATTTGACCCAGCAGAATTAGGAAATGGGCCCCACTGACCTGCAGACAATTAGAAACAGTCACTTATCCATTGCCACAAACATCCAAAAGCTTTAAGGAGCCATCAGAGACTTACTGTAGAAAAGGCACAATCTCAGGCTTTGTACCCACAAAATCAGTGTAATGATTACTCTTAGGTCCATGATGACCAGCTTGTGTCTATCTGGTACCTTTGTAGAATGGCATAGACTCTGGATGCCCCCACCCTTAGTCACACACAATCCTGTGTATAGGTTGATAGAAATAGCTGCATGGACATTCATATAGCTAATCCTTCCACTAAGTAGAAGGACCATTTGATCTCTTAAAGTGCTTCCAAGCCCTTGTGGGGGACAACTGTCCCATTTACAGATGAACATAAGATTGCATGGCCTCAGGAAGACCCTGAACCACCCAAACTCTGGGATATTTCTAGCCACGGCTGGATGGTCATTGGGGAAAAATGTTGGACAGCAGTGTGAGTATTCACCCACCTTGGAACAGGATGGCATTTGGACCATGGAGCTGCAGTTAACATTGTGGAGTTCAGCAGTAGTAATAGTTTAGATGTTACCTCCTACTCTACCTCTTCTGGCCCATTCATCTTTCACATTCTGTAGGTATTACCTTCCTCACTTACGCCAGCACAGGTATTTCTGGAGCTAGTCATGAAACCAGACCAGAAAATTCACTTGACTTAGAGAAGAACTGCAGAAAAAAATGCCGGTTTACTTATTTCAGTCAAATATTTTCAGTTAGTTGAGAGACATAACTGAGAAAGCAGCAGGGCAAAGGGATGAGTGTCTGAAAGGAGAGAAAGAGAAGGCAGGGTGTCCTAAGCCAGGACTTCCGCTCAATCCTTTTTCTGCAAATACCTGGCCTGAGGAGCCCTAAAGGGAGTTGATGCTCTGAACGTTCCCAGTAAACCTGGCTGTGATTTTACTCCAGTTTATTTTTGTGTATCTTCAGCTGCTACTGCCTTAAGAGTTGCTGAGAACCAGCCTATTAAAACATGAAGCCTGTTTCGAAGTGAAAATTCCTAGCAATAAGCAATCCCAGCAGATTTTCCTCAGTCTTAAAATAATCTATTTTAAAAAAAACCAAAACCCAAACAAACAATTAGGGAAGTGCTACAGTTTTGCTTTCAACCAAAATAAGAATTGTTTCTTGTGTAGAGATGATTTTCAGATGAAACATCTGGATCAGCTTTCAGTAAAGTTTTCAAAGGTAACTTCATATTCACTGAATATGCAGTCAGAAGTTCTTAGAACAGCACACCATCAAGATGACAGAAATATCATAAAGTTAGTTGATGCCATGGGTTTTCCACTACTAGGGGAGTCTGATTTTCAGACTTGGTTTAATATAGTCTATAAAAATCAGGTCACTTGAAGACATCTTTTAATGATCTAGAAATTGGAGCACCCGAAGTCATTGGTCGTACTGAAATGCTTGTGCTTTTAGCTGATTTGGACTTGAGTTTCATTATAAATATTAGAGTTTGAATATCTAAACTCCAAACCTGAGACAGGTTATCAGAAGGGTGTTCCTAACTCACTCTGAATTCTTTTATCTTTGTTTCATCCGTAGTTCCAGCTCTGTAAAATCACTGTTCTCTGAATCAGAATTACTATATATTTTATGTAAACAAAATGACATTATGGTGCCAATTGGCTCGTGAGTCAAACTAACTAGCAAAGAATTTAATTATATCCATTATTAAATGTTTGTGCTCCATGGATCCAACTTCTTAAAAACAACAATGATGAATTTACAGATTCCTATTACCATCTGTTGCACTCTCTCCAAGTCTGGCAGGGGGTGGAAACCTTGCAGAATTAAAAATATTGCTATTTAAAGTCTTCCATGTATTCATTTCCTTAGACATGTGAACTTGCTCAGTGGCAGAGCCAGCCTTATGGTTTCTGTAACTTTGCTGGCTGCTGAACTTGGAGACATTTTAAACAATGCATGGATTCTCACAAAAGGGTTGTGTTTTTTTTTTCTTAAGTTATATCCCTGAACCACAGATGTAAGTGGACAATCTTTTTTTTTTTCTTTCTTTCTTTTTTTTTTTCTCCAAAGTTTGAAAAGCAGAATTACAATGAGTTAAGAGACTGGAAGAGGTGACTTGCCAGAGTTTCTGGCTTTGCTGCAGTCTAAAGTTGTTGCCTGGGTGATTATGTTCATGGGAGGTCTTTAACTGGCAAAGCTGCCTGCTCAGTTTCACAGGCGCCAGAGCTACTTCATTATTTCATCAAAGTTCATTATGTTGGGGAGGGTACCACCAATAAAATGAGATTACAAGTGTCTCCAATGAGATCTTAAAGACATAATTCCTGGTTTTACCTTTTGCCACATCCCTGTCTGTGGCCCTATAATGTACAGAGAGATTTGCACCTGTGATACGGACTATCCCACAGCTTAATTGAACCAAAAAACTCCTGGAGAATTTGATTCAATTTGTCTTGCGACAGAACCTTCTTTTGTTTTCAGTGGAGACAGAGTTCTTCATCTAAAAAAGAAATCAGAACAGTTTAATCACATGTTTTCAGGGAGGTGGGAGTATTTGGGAGAAAATAAACTAAGCACAGCCTAGATCTAGAGCAAGATTGATCTCTATTAAATGTTGATCAATTGTATTTAATGCTCAAAGAACTTCCAGAGAGGATTCTTTCCCATTCAAGGGGGAATCAGTAATCATGGGCTCTGTGCTGCTTGGTGAATCACATCTCCACGCTTTGCTTTATGAACTGCTGCAAGATCCAGTCCTGAGACTCCTAGCATTTTTCTGCTTTTATGCCTCCTTGACCCAAGTTCATAGAAAATTTGGCCTTGATGTAAAATTATGCATGTTCAAACAAATAGGATTCAGTGTAGGTCAAGGTTTTTGTGCCTTACTGCCCATACAAGTTTAAAGTAGTTATTCTTAGCTAACAGCAGATGGGAGAACATTGTACTCTCTTTCTGTTAAAAGGTGGAATGAAGCAGAAGCACCATCACAGTACTCCAGAAATGAATACTGAAATATTTGCTTTCCTGATACAACATATACATGAGCTCTTTGCCTTGAAAGTTGGTCACTATGTAATTTATTTCAAGAAAAGCTTTTTAGAGAAACTTTAAACTGAAAAGTCAGGTTTTAAAAGGTCATTGTTTTTCTAGCTCATATTTTTAAGAGAAGTTGATAGATTTTATACTCCAAAATAATGAGAAACAATAGGCAACCTGACTATGCTGGATTTATTCTGCTCCAAGGTATCTCTGTGTTTCTGCAGACCATATCTAGCATCAATGGATTGACTTCCAGATTTCAATGGCAAGCCTAAGAGTATGATTTTGCCTATTTCATGAGCTAGGTGAAAATTTAATCTAGACCAAGATATTTAGGACACATGAGGTCACATTATCAAAACAGCATAAATGTGCACATCTACAACGAAATTTTATCCAAAGCCCAGTTTATTAGAACAGGATTGTGCATCTATGATATGATTCTATATTCTAGATAGATATGAGGGATTTCGTACACAGGCCTTCCTTCTTCTCCTTCCAGTGTCTCAGATTCTCCAGGCCTTTCTGAGAACTCTGAACATCCAGACAATATTGGACAATTTATATGTATCAGGAAACACAGACGTATCTCTACTCTCAAGAGCTCATAGTCTAAGTTATGCGCTTAAAGAAAGCCAAAATCTCATGAGCACACTGGAAAATAAGGTGCACCAACAGTTCCAAGAAGGCACATTTGTTCTGAATGCAAAGGCACATATCTTTCTTTCACTGAATGGGTTAACCACAGATATTTCTGATTTCATTCTCACTATTTCAACTCTGAAATGCATGTCCAGACAATGAGACTGAGAACTGACAGAGAGGGAGCTGCAGACTGCTCCAGTGAATCCAACAGCCACAGGTATTGTTCAGGTAAAAATGAAAATTGCCATAAATTCCTGAGGCAATGAATCACTGTCCTTGTGGGCTTCAGTGTCTGCTTTGAATAATTTGTTTACTAATACTTGAAGCACGTTGGTATTTTCCCATATTAAAATTGTTTACTACTGGTCCTGGAGTCTTAACAACACTGGATGCACTTTGTTCTGGCAGGCACCCAGCTGTCACCTTTACCCATGTGTAAGGGAGTGAAGATAGGCCAAGATACAATATTGTAGAGGTCAACTGGAAACGTGAAATTAGAGCTGCCCTCACTCTTCTGTGTTTTACCCTGAAACGTAACTTTCCCCAGGTGTGGTAAGACAGGGTTGTCCCCTAAGTATCTTACAGATACCTTTATCCCATACTCCACTGCTGTTGAATGGAGTGTGATGTTCACCAGCTGCTCACATTGTCACTCATTATGCTTAGTATTGAACAATAAATCTCATTTTACATGTTCTGCCAATGTGAAAGAGTGAAGTGGAAGCTCTAGAGCTGGATCATTGGTTTTGGAAGGATAAGGTTGGTTTCAGCCTATTTTAGACTTCACTTCTTCCCTTGTTTTTCCATGTCCCCTGAATTCAGTGAGCAAGTGAATAGAGAAGTTTATTTCCCAGATGCTGTCCCTCAGCACAATATCTCAGCTACGTGACTTTAGGAGATTGTGTGGAGAAGATGACATCTGCATACACACACATACTGAAAAACTATCTGTATACCTTGAAATCCAAGCAGAGGACTGCCTGGTTTCCCAAAGTGAGGGCTCTATTTTCTAAATATCTTGGCATAACTGCTCCATTCATTACTATATGACCATTTCTCAGTCTGTTTTCTCAATGTATTTTTTGCACAGACTATAATTATTACAGCCTAGCTTCTTCTTTTTCATTTTGATCCTTTGTAAACCTAGTCATTACACAGCCTCAGACTGGCTTCCTAAAATGTCAGGATTAAAATGGGGCATGAAAGCTTATGCAAGAGTGAGTCAGTGGAGCAATTTGAACCAATAAATATCAAAGCAGTCTCTAAGAAGTAAGCAATTCATTTGATACCACATCTTTCAACAAGTCTTTAGAGGATTTTCCTCTGCAGGGTTACACCCTGATATTTACGTCTTGATCTCTCCACTGTGCAAAAGTCGTAGTTTGCCTCATTAATGTGATGCTCTGTCAGGCAAGCATTTCTGTCTGCACAACACATCAGATTACCCTCCATTCTTAGTGCTCAGCAGTGATTTGCAGTGCTATCTGCTATCAAAATAAATATCCCAGAACCTTGGCTTGTATATCTGTCTCTGCAATTAGTGATATTTTATTAGTTAATTAATTAATGTCAGATACAGGCCAAGAAATAAGGAATGTGCCAATATTCATTTTTTATGTCACTGTAGGTAAATGAGTTGTCAAGCCAAAAACTTTGATATAAAACTGCCAGTATGACTTACTGAGTATAATAGGGCACAAAAACAATGAGTCTGTTTTCACAGATATGTCCTGCTGCTACTGTTTTTTTCCTCACTGCTTTCAATCTGATGAGTGTAACAACTCTTGCCTTTGATTTTTTGCCATGGACTCATGCACTATTGTCTTTTTCTCTGACGTTATCCCACTTTCTTGCCAAGGCTATGTTTTATTTTACTCCTATTCAGGACCATTCAATAAAAGCTAAGACCCCTTGAAGTAAAATTGTAGTGCTGGAAAATTCCGGCTTTTAGAAGTTACTCAAAATCTGAATTTCTGAAATGACATTTCTGTCTACAAAAGACCCAACTAAAATCCTACTTCAATGTTACTTTGTTACTCAGAATGAAGATGGAAAAATATTGCTTTATACACACCAATTCCTGTTTGTTAATAAATACACCATCCACTCAGTACAAGGTGTGTCCTGTGCTTCACTTGTATGTTAAATTCATTTACATCATCTGTTTTATTCTGTGGCTTACAGTTTTTTACTGCCTTGTATGGTTTTGCATGTCCATGTCTGTTCCTCTCTATCTTGAGGTTGTTTCAAAGAGATCACATTTTAGTGACGGCTCCTAATTTTTCCCTTTAATTAACAGACAATGTAAAATAGTATGAATTGTTTCCTGCTTGCACTTGGATTCTATGAAAACAAATCACTCTAGGTACACATGAGGTATTTTATAATCAACAGCAAGAAGAATTATCCATGAGAAAATCTATTTCCTCAAGTGGAAATGTTTGAGAACTTCTGATACAAGATCTCTTTTGCAATATGTATGCTGTGGTTTATCCCATCCAACAGTGTCACACGTTACATTCAAATAGTTTTCCACAAACATTTGTTTAAAATTAAAAAAAATGCATATTATCAGGAATTGTTGCAATGTTTTCCATACCAAGCCCCAAATCTCATTTAATAATATTTTGATATCTTGTTTTCTGAGGAAAGCCCATTGTTTCTCCTCATATACATGTATTTCTCTCTGCATGTCTACTAATTGTTGAACAGAGGAATTTATTTCAGCTATATTTTACAGAAATGTGGAAGGCTGAAAGGTACTGACCTCCAAAAAGTACTGAGAAAATGGATAAGCAGGAAGAGAAAAGAGTCCCTGTTGATGCTTCCACAGAGAGAAAAAACAGCAGTGTGAGCTTTCACGTTTATTAGATGTTAAGTCCTCATTCTCGGAAAATGAAACTTTTTCTTCACGCTTCAAAAACTTTTGGTTAAAAAATATTCTAGCACTGTGGGTACTTAACTTTCATTTAGGGTAAAAGAATATTCACTATCCAGTTCAAGATTAAAGGTTGACAAAGTCTTGCAATTTGGCTAGCACTGATTAACACCTGGAAACTGAACATGTCAGAGCTTTAGGGACAAATGTCCTGAAGACACCAATGAAGTGCAGCCGGAGGAACACAGGATGTTTTTTCTCATTCTTTGTACCTCCTATCCCACTCAATAATTAGCACTGGCAGCTTCATATTGGTGTTTTTGTTTTCACTCTTTGTTTACCTATGATAATATCACAGAAAGCATTTATATTTCATTCTCTCTCCTTTTTTAAAAAAAATTTGGCTCTGGGCCTTTAAGTACTAATACAAAATCAGTAATTGTACAATAACAAGCCAAGTGCTTTGAAATGCACTTTGTAATAAAAGAGTTTAAAGTTTTTTAAAGACAAAGAAGAAGAAAGAAATAGGAGAAACTAATCTGGATTTCTTTGGGTAGAGAGAAGTTTCCACAATTCTGATAATAGTTGCCTGACTGCATAAAATTGCAGGGGCAGAAATAATGTTGCTGCATTTTAGGAAAATCAATCACTTCCAGTGAAGTTTAATGAAATCTAACCCGAGCTATTTTGAGTAAGGAACAAGTATGATGGACATTTATTATGCTCAGAAATCTTGTTGTTTGCTTATGAACTGAACTTGGGTAGTTTCATGAAGGCAGTTTCTTCTAAGGAAAATTTGAAGATAGGAGTTAGTTCTACCATCACCAATTCTGGGACAACCTATTGCCCCAAAGACTACTTCACAGCACTCAATGATGTCCTGTTTCATATAGTTGTATGGAATGATACAGGCATATGACTCATAGATATTTATGCGCCATCACGAAGTTAAAAGAAGTGTAACTATCTTAGCTTCTCCTAATAAATCTGTCCCTGTCATGGAGGTGCTTCAGGAGATTTTCTGAGCCTTTTAGGAAAAAAAAAATAGTTGTAGTAAAGTGCAGAATCAAAACCCCGACAGTCTCTACATTGACGCCAATAGGGGATAACTTAATTTCTCTTGGTTATAGCAAATAGATGGCTCTCATGTTCAGAAGAGTTTTCAGAAAGAACTGAATAACTCCCTGTACCCTGGGTGGGCTGCAAAACATCAGGCACCACCTGAGAACAGGCAACAATTGCTCGTCTTGCTCTCTCCCTTTCACTGTATTTTTGGAAAGTTTGTTACACCTGACTTTCCTTTACAGGACTTGCTGTGAAAAAGGGGAAAAGAATCCCTCTTGAAATCAGTAAGGTCCAGTTAGGAAAACTGCATGACCACTGTCTTTTAATAGTGAATCCAAGACAGGAAAAGCAACAAACACACTAATTTTTGATCCAGTAAGAAAATCTAAATGGAAACACTTATCTTTGCTCTTTATTGATAGTCTTTTTAAGAAGGTATGTGGGAAGGTATGGGGTCTCCCTCCTTTCATAGATGCCAGATATGATTAAAAATCCATGTCATGAAAATGCTTTTCACTCTTAAATAATTAAAATTGGATATTTCATATGAGCACAGGTTCATTCATTTTCTTATGTTTATTAAATCTTTCTCTGTGAATGCGGTGCTTACTTTTTGGTGGCAGAATTAATTTTCCAAAAAGTTACAAGGAAAATAGTTCATCTTATGGAACTTAAAATAAAGAAGGAATAGATTCTTCAATAAATTTTGCCTTCCACATTTGACTTTCCTTATCCAGCAATATTTAATAGAACATTACAGGCATTCCCCATTAAATTAAAATTCATAGAAATCTTATACAAGGGCTATATTTGAATCCATTTTATGGGCCTAATGGTCATTTTTTCCCCATGTTTTTCTTAGTAACGGAAAGTTTCTTCTGTGGTAGAAACTGCCAAAACAGCAAACAGAGAATTCCCCAGGGAATGCCACACAAATTCCACTTCTCAGACTGGCTGCCACTTCATATTGATCTCAGTCATGATGAAGTATTAATTTGTACACAGTTGAATGACCATGTGTTTTTTTAAAAAACCCATCTAATTCAAATAGCTATGAAGCCTTGGCAGCTCTTAACAAAGATGAATTCTTGCTTCACTCTCCTGTGAACCAGCTGTTGGCACTAGCTATATTAAGGACAAGGAGAAAGATCTCTTAGGTCATTTAACTCAGGTCAGTACTGTCACAGAAGACCTCATAACATAATTCGTCTAGTGAACTTATCAATCTATACCTTAATAGCTAAACTTCTAGCTTTCACTTTGCAGATATAAGCTTATTTCAGAATGTAATGGCCTTAACAGCTAGGATGGTCCTCACTTAGGGCTAAATTCACTCATGGACAATTTATTCTCATTCTTTCTTGTGTTAACATTGTGCTTTAATGGAATAGTTACCCTTCCCTCTCTGTAAACTGTGATGTTTAGAAGGAACAATCATATCCCCTGCCTGGCTAAATGTTGCTTGATTTATTCTCATTAAACAAGAAGAGTTATTTTAGTAGTTTCTCATATTAAAACCTACTCTTTTCTCTGATTATGCCACTAGAAAATGATAATGACAATTTATGACTGAAAAAAAGAGATGCTTCACATGAGGTTGTTTTTCTGAAAATAGGCAAAGCCAGGAATGATTGCATGGAATTTCCATACCATTAATATGTATTTTAATTTTCTGTAAGTTTAACCTTAATTTTGACCTTTTGGATTTTAACAGATTTGCTTTTGTGATGCAGTGTTTGTAAGGTTATTGGTATTACCCTAAATTGCTGTTCCATAAGGCCAACCTTAACCCCAATTTAACATAGCTTTTTTTCCTTGTGAATAGAAATAATAAGGAATTGACATTTTCCAATTACACATTATAATCCTTTGAGATAAATCTTAAGGCAGCCCTGTTGCCTCAGTCATAGCAGAATGAATTGCACAATTTATGGATTTCTGTTTAAGAACATAAGTAGATGAATTATTGTCTACAAATGGTTTTCTAAATCGAACCTAAGAAGTGGAAGGAATTAGTAATGATGTCTTATTAGTAACACAAGCTCTATAGAGCTCATACTTAGTGAAGAGAGGCCTTTCTGCTTATCTGATGCAATCGATGGCAACATCAGGTCAGATCAACCATTTTGCGTTATAGTGCCCAAGTTCATTTTGGACTTACTTCTTTAGCAACCTGCATCTGAGAGAGGGGGTAGGCTGCTTTTGTTTACAAACTCACGTTTTGGACATTTGACAGGCAAGATGTTGCCTAGGAACTCTCTGCCTCTGTGGTCTCCGATGTTAGAGCACCTGTGCCAGGATCACCTACCAAACCTCTTGCCTGATGGGTATCTGACAATGGTATTCTCAGCACAAATTTAAGTGCTCTTACTGATGATGTCCTTAACTTAGAAATCGAAGAAGTGGGTTCTTTTCTGAGATCTGTTTCTTCAACCACCTTTTCTCAGTCTATTTAATTTTTTGTTGTTGTTGTTGCAGGGCAGCGAGGGAAACCTGTCTCTCATTATCTAGTTGTACACTGGCCACCACTGAGGCCTTGATCTCAGCTGGGGCCTCAGGCAGTATAAATACTAATAACACAGAGGAGTCCTTTGGTGAATATTTTTTGTTATAGATTTTGTAAGATGCTTTAAAGACTCATTTTCTGATGGGCCTATTTTACAAATTTTACACATAAATCAAATGAAAGTGGCAGTAGGGAATAGACTTTAAAAACTAAACCATTGTGGTAGTCAGTCAGGCATATGGCAAATATGGCAAATATCCTCATGCTGCTCAGTTGTAGTATGTCTCTATATGAATACAATTAGAACAAACCTTGTTTTTTAAGTGCTTCGGTATGAACTGCTTGTGAGTAATAAGACCTCAGCGTGTGCAAGAACATTAGTACAAAATTATTCATCAATAAATCACTCAGCAAATAATTCTCCCTCTCTGACATTCTGTTTCCTAATTACCTTGCTGTCTTTTGTTTACTAATGTCAGCTGAATCCCCAGTCAATTGCCAAGCAGGGAATCTAGTGAAGAAAAATCAATCTGTGGAAAGAGACGGTGTTAAGTGAGCAACATGTGATGGCTGAAAGAATTTGAGAAAGGCCACACTGGACAAAGGTTTTAATGGCTTTTTTCCTTCCTCTCACCCTTTACTTTTCTGGGCTTCAGGGGTCCTTTTCTTCACTGTTAGTTGTTGCACTGTCCTCTGGCATGAGACCAGTGGAATTTGTAGTGGCAGAAGATAAAAAAACACTTAATGGATCTTACTTTCTTCTTAGCAACCCTTGAATTTGTATAAGCAGCCCTTTTCTGAGGTTCACTTCTGAAAATAGTGGACTGGCAGGGGAGAGAAGCACTTGAATAAAAGGTGGAGGAAGAATACTCAGGAGCAGTAATTTTATGAGTGATGCTTCCTGCATCCAACATCTTGTTTTTCTGACTTTATTTCACATTGTGCCCTCAGGCAGTATCGTATCTGGTAGCTGCCAGCATGCCTGCCTCTATGTTACCAGTGGAACAGTCTAACATTCTGAAGCAAGGGGAAAATGCACTAACCAGAAGAGCACACCAGAGAAGCCATGGTTTTACTTAGGTTATTCTGTTCAGCTTTGCAGACTCCAAAATCCTGGGTACAAGATGTTGCACAATTAAAGCAGCTGCAACAAAAGTGAAGTCACTTTGGTTTGGGCTAAGAACATGCTCCATCTCATTACGCTAATTTAAAAACTGCTCTGGGAATTGAAGGAATTCCTTGCCTTCAAAATATAAATGTACTCCTTCTGCTTCCTATCTGTACAGTAGTAAAGGAGTCAAATGGATTTATTATAAAAAAAAGCCCCCTCCTTCCTTTCTCCACAAAGAGCACAGAACTGCACCTTACATTCGTTTCCTTTTCAAAACTCTGAGGATGGTTGCCCTGTTTCTGTTGGTTTCCAGGCACCTTTCCATCTCAATCTGCCTTGCCAAAACCATCAGATATCTCTGTCATGTGAACTAGGCAGTGAGCCAGCAGGTCAGAGCTTACACAATTTGTGGCGCCTACTTAAAGTGTCTGAGATTCTTACCAATCAGTCTGAACCTGAGGGCAAAGCGTAATTCTTTCCCTCTCACCCATATCTATAAAATCACACAAAGGTAGAGTATTACACTTGCAGATTGCTTTGGCTTTTTATTTTTCTGTATTGGGGAACTCAGGAAACTCCTGCATCTCTTTGACTACAGGTATTAACCCTGCTTTGTGGTAAAGGTGCAAAGCAGGTCCTGTGACAACCATCAAAAAAAGTAGGTTCAGTTAAAAAAAGGTTATCTCTAGAAACAGCATGCTTAAAGCAAATTACAGTGCATGAGGGCCTTGCCCAGGCTTTAGTTGCTTCTTTCTCAGGTAACATTTTCATTGAGATGATTTGAGGGTTCTTTTGTCACCTAAGGATTTCTAGACATAGTCCAATACAAACCAGCTATATAGGATTTTATCGCAAATAGAAATCTCTTTCCTAAGCATGAGTGATGTTATAATTCTTTTATCAATGTGAATGTTGAAAAATTAAGTAAAAAAATTACTTGAGGAGAAGGAATTCTTAAAAATGTGGTTCTTTTTGTTCCTGTTGCATTTTCTTTCTCCTTAGCTGCAAGCTGCTGTCTCTTTACACATAGTTTTACTGTGTTCCACCTCAGAACATTGCTGCACCATTTCTGGTATGACCCAAACACACCCACACCCTCAGCCGGGTTCTTGACTGTCTTCCCAGTCTGAATTTTTACACTTTCTGATGTGCAATACCTACCAGCCCATTTACTACTACCTTGAAAGCATAATGAAGATGAAAGAATAACCCTTCTGCATGCCTATCATTCTCTTCGTCTTCCGTTTGAGACCGCAGGGGAAGACTGAATGTAATGTGCTACCTGATTATTCTATAACCTCCCTATGACAGATGCTATATGGATCATATTTTTTTGTACAGTGCAGTGCAAGGATTTTGTACTTGTGGTTTAATAAATGTTCTAGGCCACAGGCACATTTGAGCTGGCTTTTGGCTCAGGTGAAGCCAGGATTTGCTGGGGCAGCTGGTTGCTGAAAGGCTTCTGTCCCTGTTGCCTGCTTGCTTGCCTGCAGATGCCAGGTTGTACCCCAAAAAGTAGGGCTTGGAGCTGCACAGCAGCAGTGAGAAACGCCACCCCTCGCCTTTTCTTCTCTCAGGAGCTGAAACACATGGCTTGACTTTGCAGCGGCTTTTTCTTAGCTCCCCAACCCACAACTGCCCCTTCCTCTAGGACAGAAGCTGCAAAACATCAGTCTGGTCTGCTCTCCACATCGCAGGGGCAGCAAAATTTGGTATTGCTGCCAGGTTAGGGAGCCCTGAGATGCCCCTGGATTCCCATTACTTCAGTCTCTGGATGGCTCCCTTTCCTCTTGTCCTCACCTAAAACATACTGGGTAAAAGTAAACTTCCATCTAGTGACCACTTAATAACTGGAACTTCAGATGTTGCCACACTCCTTTTATATATGCTCAATACAATTAATCACAGAAAGAGCTCATGTATGGAAAACACATGCCTATTGTGAGTAGGCCAGCATTACAACTGAGAGTGAAATAAACTACCATGGATATACCCCACAATTCCAGGAAACCTTTTCTTCAGGATACACACAGAACGTGTAAACAAAGTTATAAAAATCAGCTGTGCTATTTCGTCTCATTTCATGCTTCGGTTGTTTGGGTTTCTTTCACCCAGAAATGAATACTTCCCCAGGCTCCTAATAGTGTCATTTATCCTTCAGTGATATATTTTTTTCTTTGCAGTATTAATTTGTACACCAGAGCTGCATTAGGACATGGGATGAAAGCCACAGCAGACTTGGAAATTATTTTTTCAGACATCTGCAGGAAAGGATCATGCTTCTTCAGTTTTCTAGGAACACATAAAAGCTTTTATGACTGCAAAACATACAGGGAGCAATCTAGAGTTGGGCCTACACAAATCTGACTGGGCCTAGCAGGGGCCTAGCAGAGGCCTAGCAGAGGCCTTTCACAGGGTTGGTACATTAGAGTAGCTGCCAGGATGGTGACAAAAGGCAGTAGCGCTGCCAGCACACACCGTGCTGGGGGAAAATAGGGATTTAGAGGGATTCTGAGAAAATAAAATGAGAAATGAAGAAGGCTGACTTTCTGCATAGATCATCTGTTTCATTCCCTCTCGCAAGCTCATTGCTGGTAATCACACAGAAGCATTAACACCTGTTCTTGCCAGCCCTTTTTCTGTGAGGGGCACCAAATCAGCTGTGACTGTGAATACATGAGTCTGCCCTCCCTTCAGATTGCCATTCCTCCATCTTTCTATCAACTAGCTTGGAAATTATTTTCTTGTCATGTGCAAAGATGCAGTGTTGATGCAGACACTCTGCCCTGAGGGATTTGTGAGGGATTTACAGTGTAATTAATAAGGAGTAAAGGGTGACTGCTGGAAATACCAACTTGGTAGACATCCCTGACCCTGGATGGGACTGCAGTATATGAGGGCAAGCTGCATCCATTGTTTCTGGGCCACTCTGTCCCTCAAGGATGGCCAGATTAGGAGCATGAAGTTTTACCAGCACAGCTCTAAGAGTGTTTGGAGCACAGTGCAGGACCAGAGCTACGTCATCTATTCTCATGTTTTTCTTACTCATGCCCAGAAGTATGAGGAAATACCCTTCTTCAAAAGAATACTTTGTGTATCAATAATGCGCTTCATCCAAGATCTCAAAGGGCTCTATACACAATCATAAAGTGCAATTCCTATCGCACTGATGCTCATGGAGGAACTGGTAACTGAACTCAGAAGAATACACCCAGAGGACCTGACCCCTTGCACTCTTTCTTAACCTGCAAATTACATTTTCCTTAAAAACAAATAAATGACCCTAAAAATCCCTAAGAAGCTTTAGTTACAGAAAGAACAGCAAAAAGCACAGTCTTGGTCAGTGACATCACAAAACCCTATACTTAGGCTGGAACTGTTAGAAATGTTCAAGCGCGTGTGTGGAAATATAACTGTAACCATGTGGCTTTGGGAAGTCATGGCATGCCCAGCCTGTTACTTGCTTCTGTAGCTGGGTGCAACTAGTTCAGCATTTATGAAAACAGCAAGCTGGCTGGGAAACAAGGATGCATGAATTCCTGTGAGTACAACATTTCTCCGATGTCTGATATTTCCTCTTTGCTGATATGATGATATCTGAGGCTGGAAGCCTGGAAAGCTCTGGCAAATCTTGCTGGCAAACTATGACAGTATTATTTTGATTCTGAATGCAGATACGTTGCAAGTGTTTTCATCTTTGGGCACATAACAACTCAGTGCATGAGGATGGGAAACCAGAAGAGAAAAAGGAATTAACTGAAGTCAGACATCTCTCTCTTTTGTTCCGGTTTTGCCATTTTGGTGGCTGGAAGGGCTAGTAAAATTCCTTCCTTTCAAAGCTGGCAGAATTGCGATTCACAGTCTTAAAAGAGAATGGTGGAGAATACCAAGCGAAAAAACAAAATCTGTGTGTACAGCAGATGATCTCATCCCAGAACGAGACTCCCTGGGATAACACATGCCAACCTGTTAGCGTTTCACCTACTGACAAAGCATGATACTATGACTCTGTAGGATTTAGGCTACAGGGCAGACAAAACTTCAAAAAGAAAGGGTCTGCCTTGTTAGAGTGCACATATGAAGACTATTTAAAATGATGACCTGTCATTGCTGAAATTTCTGAAGAATGCAGGTAAGAAAACTTGCTTCTGTCTGAGGTTTCCAAGTTTGCAGTCAGCCATGTGTGTGAGGTTTATACTCCCAGATCTGTTACTATTATCAGTATTCGTAAGCTATTTGTCCCTTTATATATTCCTAGATGGCTCCCTATAAAACAAAATTGCCATATCTATTCAGCTTATGGTCCTGAGTACTTCCATTTCTTCTGTTTTTGGAGTATGGTGGTAGAGCAGTTGTGAATTAGGTAGTGATAGAGGTACGTGTCATTAAACAGATATGGGCTTGAAACAAGTGACATGTCTCCATGACTTCTTAAACCAGTAATATGATAAAGAATATGATTACATAAGTATTACAGGAACTTCAGGAAGCTGGGAACCTAAGTCTTACCTTTCCATCCTCAAGGGATGCCTCAGTGCCATGCCACAAACCCCTCACCATTCTCAACTAGAAGGCTCACCTTGGGGACCAAATAAGAAAGTATGAAAACTGTCTCCTGGGACTGAATCCTGCTCCAAACAAGATTTTGAAATACTTTTGTCAAATAAAGAGTCCAGACTAGCATTATTACATCCCTGCTAGAATCTGATTTTTCTGATACCTGACTCACCTTTAAAATAAATATAGAGGTGAAAATAACTAATGTAAATGTCATGTTTAAATCCAAAAAGAATAATTCCAGAGCCTGGAAATCCAACCACTTACACAGGAATTGTATAATGATTTGAAAATCTTTCTGCCACTGCCTGGCTAGTGTATCTTACCATGATGGTCTAGTCCTGACCCTGAGGACTTTCTCTTTATAACATTGGTGTTAGACACAGGTTCCATTCTCATTCTTTCATCTTACGAAACAACTCCTTATGATTACTATATATTCTAACACAGACTGCTATAAAATACAGTTTTGGTCTTGTTTTTCCCCTTTCTTGTTATTTTTAACCGCAAAATTCAATCAAAGCTTGACAAATAAAAGTCTAGCTTCTTGATCGATGCAAAACATGCTGATCCAGCATGACCTAGTAACAGATCTTAAAGTGAATATGTGATATTTCAAGCTATTTTCATGGTACAGGCTCCCTCTTCTTTAACGCAGGAAACCAGAAAAGAAGAAAAGAAATGAAATGGTCCCTTCATAGAAAGACTCCCAACTGAAAATTGTTTTAATTCAGGGCAGCCGTGGGTATAGTTTACATAATAAAAAGCAGTTTTACTAAAGTGTCTGTGGTTATACTAACCCAGTGTAGAGGTCCTGATCAAAGCTGCCTTGCAGCCAAAGTCATCAGCAACCTGACAGCATGCTTTTGTGAAAAGGACTTTCTTTCTCAGCTGGGATGTCTCAGACCCACTTCCAAGAAAACCAAAATTAAGCAGAAAACAGGGTGTAAAATCAAGACACCTTCTCTACTAGTTCAGTATTATGTATTAAAGATAGGGAGAGCTTGGACAGAGGTATGCACATTTGGGAAAATAACTGAGCCTCCACAACCAGCCAGAGTAACGGCTTGGCAGACCTTGTGTAAGCAGCCATGAGATTGGGGACTGTCACTTGTCTGTTGAAAGCTCTGTTCCTGTAGTCCCTCTGCTTCAGCTATCAGCTGCAGGGACAGATAATGCTCAAGCAAAGTAGGCCTTGATCTCTGCCAAATATCTTTTCAGAGCTGAGGAAATAAACTGAGAATGCATTCTCCTGGTCACAGAATCCATCTGTTTCACAAAATTTAGAGGTCAGTCTGCTTTTCCTTGCATTATTTCACCAACTCCAGTTCCAATCTGCAGGTCCTGTAGAAAGGAAGGTGCAATAATGCAATCTTATGTTACAGTTATATTAGAAAGAGAGACAGACTGTTGATTTTGCAAAGTGCTTCCCTAGGTGATCCAGGACTAAGAATACCTTACCCCACTAGGAGTCTTTTATTTTTAAGTTGCCCCTTGGTCTTTTCATTTTTCCTCCCTCTCCTTGGTATGTAACTTCTAAACATCAACCAAATACTTCTATGGGCAGAAAATGAAGCCACTATAGGCCTTATTCTTTTGAACTAGGACCCAATTTGATTGGCATCTCTTGACTTCTAGTAAACTGTGTGTTCTGAAGTGTGAGAGAGATCCCTGCAGCAATAATGTCCATATCAAATCATAATTAAAAACAGCAGTCAGGAATGTGCTGAGATTTGAACTGCAGACCTCCTGGACCTAAAGCCCAAATTGCAAAACAGGACTTTAAAGGCTCATGGAAGCTTTAAACATCAGACATTTAATCCCAACTAGTCTGTAGGGATGATTTCCAAAAAAAGAAACAAAATCACACCACCACAGAGAATAATAACAAGATCTGAGCGTATGTTGTAGCAGAGAGACAGTTTCTTCACAAAGGGGTCACATGCTGTGCATCTACTTTTCCATCTACCAATGACATCTTGAACATTTTTAAAGACATCTGCAGTGGGAATCATATCGAGCCAAACCTGGGGGAGAGGGAAGGAGGCTCTGAAGCAAGAGTACAGTATGCTTGTGATCCAATGGCAGCTTGCCATGAGTAGGAGGGCTCCACCCAAAACTATCAAAAATAAATTAACACACCTATCTTTTCTTAGACTTCTTGGAACTTATACAGGTACTTCTGTCAACCTCCCTACTACAAGATCCACTTACCTCTAACTGAGGTCAGAGAGAAGGTGAATGAATAAAGAGGCTTAAGAAAGGTCAACTATGCTGGGTCAGGCCAATAAGCTGTCTAGCTCAGTATCCTGTCCCTAACAGCAGGTACCTAGGGAAGGCATAAGAAAAGGGTAAACATAAATTAAATGATCCTGCTCCTCTTTGAAAGTGGATAGCTCTGGCTCACCAGTGTTGAAGCAAACCTGAACTGAAAAAATATTTGAACTGCTATATTTCTCATGAACCAGAACAGGACTTGAGCAATCTCAGGTACCACTGATGCCAAACCAAGACTGAGCTTAAAATGTGGGATTCTGATGACATGTTGAAGACAAATTAGTTGGGCACTGGGTGGACTGTTGCCCCTAAGTTGTGTATCTGCTTCACTGATAGGGGAGAAGACTGCCTGCATGCTTTCCTGGCCCACAATGTTGAATAATCCCAGATGCACTTCCTAATGGGTTAGCTGACCAGCATGAATCAGCCTTATCCTTTACAGGTACAGGAGGCACATGGCTAAACACTGGCTTCATGTTAATGAACTTCAGGAGGATTTTCATTTCTCTGTAGGTCATTGGATCCCATTTATGTGTTTGATGACCTTCAAAGCTCACTGTAACATCAAGCCCTTTTTTAGTCTAATGGTTAACAAAGCAATTACTCTAATTTAAGAGAGTGACGATTTTATTGCACATTATGAAAAAGACTTGAGCTTTGTGGGGTTTTCTGGCCTTTTCCTATGACATCTTAGTATTGTTAATGGAGGCAGATTCTTGGCTGTCACAACTGTGTAGGCACACTGAAGTCAATAGGTACCTGAGCAAGCTGATACCAGAGATACTGGCATCTAGCAATGTGGGAATTTGCGTGGAGAAATTTGAACTTAAACTTTCTTAAGGCTGTGGTCTGTTGTAAAAGGAGTATTGTGTTTCCCTAATCTTTCTACCAACAGAGGTGGAGGGTGGGAAATAGATTTGATCATCTCAGGAAGACTCTCTAGTTCTCCTATTTGTCTTAACACTTAAATGCACTGAGTTCCTGCACATAAGAGGGCTTTCTTCTGGTGATGGAAATAGTGGGCATCTGCTGTCAAGGATTGCCATTGACTGAGGCAATGACACTAAAGTCAGAACAAGAGTGGAATATAACATGGGAGAGATAGGACCATGCTCTTTCCTTTTGAAGAAACAGCCTGTATGTCCCAAAACTGTCATTTAATTTAGTTTCGTGGCTTTTAAGATAAGATTTTTCTCTCACAAGACCTGCAAGAAGACTGTATGTATGCATGTATGTATGTATATACGCATGCAAATACAGGACAAAAACTTCCTGGTTTGCCTTGCCTCTGAGTATCCACCTCACTCTGCCAATCTTTCAAATCTTGAAGAATAGAGCAGCATTTAGTTCGTATTTAATCATAAAGTATTCACTTCAGATATAGTGCTTAACAGAAATAATTAGCTCTGGAGGGGTTCATTGAAGTAACCAAATCCCTATCAATGGAGGGCTTGAAATCTGGAGAACGTCAGAGTCTTGAAGAACAGACAAGGTCAATGCTATATAGGGCCCTTGTTCTATGTGTTGGTATATAGTACATAGGAGAGAGAACAGAAGTTAGTTCCTGTGTTTGTGAAATAAATTTACAGAATTTTCAAATTGGAGATGGGGAAATTTCCCCTTTAGGTTCTGCTTCTTAGTCATTGTCAAATGAAGCTGATGCTCTCCTCTTCCTGTGTTAAGCTCTAGCAACCTGTATTTGTTCAAAGCCAGACCTCCACCATCTCCAGACCCTGAAAGCATCCTACATCAAAGGACCCGTTAGGGAAAATGGTACTAGAGGCAGAAAAAAGGGGACAGGCTTCTTTAGCTGGAAGAAACCTTGACTTCTTGTATGTCCCAAAAAGGAGAGATGGATTAGGTATGGAATTTGTAACTCAGATTAGAAACCAAGCTAGAACTAGTCAAACATATACATCCTGCAAAAGCAAAGAGCATGAGATCAAAGATTTCCTTACCCACATTGCCTTTTCTGGCCACTCAACCATTCTCTGTCCTAGATTCAAGAACAGCGCTCAGTGCATGGCTATGTTGGAACTAGAATGTGGCTGAGAGAAAAGCAAGTGAGACATAGGAATTATAAAGCTGAGAAAGTAGAAGAAATGGATCATGGGTATCAGTGTGAGAGGCAGGGACAGAAAATGAGCAGAAGGGTGTAGCCACATACCTTATACCTGCTGAAATTAATGATGTTACAGGAATCTCAGCCTGAATTTCACTGTTCAGGGAAGTGATTTGCAGACTTGCTAGGATTCCTGCTTTCAACCTCTTGTAAATGCTGTTATTCAAGAGCCTATTTTGATTTCTAAAGAGTTTTATTCCATGTCCTCCAGCATCAGGCCTTCCTCACACTTGGCTTTGTATAGGAAGCTAGTTTTCAGCTTGCTCTTTGGCTCCTCATATGACAACTGGAAGGAGGTAGGAGAAGCAGCTGCCAAATGTTCCTTTAATACTTGAACTAGGAATTCTGTACTACTAAGGGAGAAGAGTAGGAAAAAGACCAGGAGGGTGTCATAAGAGTTAGTACTAGGACTGAAGGTTTCAAAAAGATCTATGCTTTAGTGAGAGGCAGATAATCTCTGGTCTGATCTTTTCATGTGGAAAGAGGAATGCTGCTGTTGGTACACGATATCCCCAAGAATATGTGAGGCAAGAGACTGATGATGACACAATTATTATGCATTTACAGCACCTAGAAGCCACAGCTGAGATCAAAATCACACCTGCATTCCTACAGTAAAAACAAGCACAAGGTGAAAAAGAGCAGGATTATAAGAGTGAGGGAACATGAAAATGGATCCCACATATGGCTTTCAACCATCTGAGACCAGGGTTCTGAGCAGATGGCCCTTACCTTCAGCATTCTTTCTCTGGCACTATTGTCTTGCAAAGAGATATCGATTCACCTAGGTCTGTGTATACACTTACGTTTCTCAGGAGTTATTTCTGAGGATTTGGGGATTGTCTCATTTCCAAATTGACTTTGTGCATCTTGGAGTTTTATATGCCTCTATAGTACTTGATCCAAAGGAGAGTGGTATGCTATGCCCTTCTCCCACTTCATTTCATTTTATTCTGTCTAACAAATGCAGACCTTCCTGTTCCAATATGATACAAAACAATTTGGAATAGAAGTGCTCAAACTGACTCAAATCAAGCCACCTTGGATGCTAGGATTGGTAGAGCTTTGCTGCTGTTCAGCACTCCACTTGACCTGTTTGGACTTGAGAGAAATGGGATCTATTTACCTTAGAAGAGAGCCAAATTAAGCCATTGTGCTGATGTCAGATTAATCCATCAGCCATTGTGCTGATGTTTGAGTTAGTGTTTTCAGGTCCATCTTATTAGCTAGCACTGTGCCCTGCAGAACTCATCCTCCATCCCTGGAGGGACTAGGACAGTGGGATGCCTTTGATATCACACAAGTCTAAAAATAAGCCACCAGAACATGCAGCAGAACAACTTCTGCAAGATGTTTATGTCCTAAGCTTTTAGCCAACTTTCTTCCTGCCACATTCTCCATCCTGTCTGAATCCCATCTATAGCTTCAAGAGTTTCCATCTCATCTTGTGCACAGTCCATGAATAACTGCCTTGTTATGTATATGCACAGTGGAAGGGTGGGGTGGAAAAATCTCTGGTAGGAGCCTGCCTTGAGCTTGCAGTAAATACTTACCCAAGAAAAACGTCAATGCGATTTGGCAGCTGTGAAGAGCACTTCTGGAAAATCGTTTCAGGTTCCTAGGAAGTGAGGGAGGTATTTGGTAATGGGTGGGGACATGTTTTCTTTCCCTTGCCATTTTTCGTCTGAGAAAGGGGAAGATCTCATTCCTCATTATTGATTTAAGGAAATAGTCTGTACCTAGAAACAATATCCTCTGCACCTAGTCTATGCTTGCACAGTCTTTAGAGAAGTCTCAGGAGGAACCTTGAGTAATGTAATACCAGATCTGACACTCTACAACAACCCCAGTAGCTGTGGAAGTCATAGAGGCTCCCTGTCCAGAATGCCAAGGAGAGAAAGGCAGAGAGGACAGTAAAAACCATCAGGAGATACTACTTTAAATCACTGACATGTTTCTGTGATACTAACCCTTTTAACTTCTAGGTAAGACAAACAGGTAAAGCAATATTTTGTTTTTCTCTTCTTCACTGTATTATCTTGTCTTCCTTGGCATTGCCCCATGATTATTTATCTAGCAGTAAATAAAATTAGAGGATTAAGCCTCCCTCCTTAATTCATAGTGGATGAGTCTTTCAGTGCAATATATTTCTTTTACTCCACTGTAAAATTTATAAGCGTCTGGTCTTTCAGCTACAGTTTACAAGACACTGAGCATTCCTGTCCCAATAATAAAGGATGTCACTTAATCTGGGCGCTTGAAACGTGAAGTACTTAAAATTTACCAAAATTAAAATTTCATTGTTGCAGTTCCCCCCCCGCCTCTTCCCCCCAAAATTTCCTTTAATACTTAACCACTTGTTCACAGATATAAACTTGTGGTATCTGGGTGTATGAAGTCATTGCTCCACTGCTCAGCGCTTCAGTTTCAAGCACAGAACCCAAGAGAGACAGGGCACAGGCAGGTCCCTTGGAGAACAAGAATGATCAGGGGTGAGGAAGACCCAACATGAAGATAGAATGAAGGAACTAGTCTGGGTAGGGCAAGAGACGGCCAAATACCATACCAAGGTAGTCTTCAGGTACATAAGTTTTCCCCAAGGAAGCAGGCTCTTAGATGTTTTCCATGTTCAGATGGTATTAGGCAAGAAGTAATGGACTTGGATAAAAAATAAGGAGGGGTTTTGTGTTTAGACACTGATGATCCTTCAGTACTGGATGAGATTCCACCTCTCTATCCCTCTATGACTTATAATAATCAACAGTATCATTTATACAAAGAGACGATGACTTAAGGCAATACTCATACCAGCTTGGAATAATTTTTAGGGAATATGTGCATCTGGATTGGCTGGAGATTATATTATTTACATATTTTGTAAGTATTCTATACATATTATACATATTCTCTCTATTTTACACATCTTGCATTTAAAATAAAAAATACAAGCTCCGTGGTCCAGAGGGCCATAAGCACATGACAGAAATCTTGTGAGTGCAAGCCCTTTAGAATGAATCTTATTAATATGTAGGTATTGTATACAATTTTTACTTCCTTATTTTACTTCACTGCCTACTTTTCTGACTCTTTCTGCTAAATTGTTGCTAGAGATGCATCTGAAACAATACATTTAGCTTTGGCCTTCTCCTTTAGTAAGCAAAGTTGTTTGTCCAATAGGGGAATTATCTTCAATATGCTTATTTCATAATTTTCATCCTTTTGGATGTCACTTCTGGAGGATGTGAAGGTTTTAAATGTTAGAAGAATAGGAAGCAGCAGAACATTGTGCCTATTGTGGACCTCAGCACTCTCTCACACCTGCCTCAGGTTGCAATGATCATAGCAAGAAGGCTAGACAAACTTTGAAAATATTTTGCAGCTTGACGCAACTCTGAGGAGTTAAACCTTTTTGCTCAATAGCTCGATTCTTCTCAATATGCAGCAGAGCATAGTTAAATCTTTTTGCTCAATAGCCCAACTCTTCTCAATACACAGCCCAGTATATAAGGAACCACACAAATTTTCCTTGCAAAAGTTACACCTGCCCTCTGGGTGGTAATAGTTTATAGCTCCTCTTGTTTTCCTCACAGCTTTTTTATTTGCTTAAATGTTTATATGGTGCTTCCATCCTGTTGAATCTACAACAGCT
>JAVSBS010015800.1:0-16056 GCA_033124195.1 Coracias cyanogaster
AGCCACAGAGCCACAGGTGGGCCAGGTTCTGCCTCTGGAACATGAAGCCAACAGAAACAACAAAACATTCTGCTGGGTCGTGACTTATCCACAGGTCAACTCCAACTTGGGCCCACAACTCAAGCCCCAGCACTTCAACAATGCAGCCATTCAGTGTTATATTATGCTCAGTTTAAAAAACTGAAAAGTGAAACTACCAAATAAAGGCAATTTAATATTTAGTTCTCATTTTCCAGCTGATCCTTCATATTTTGTTTTGTTTAATCTTCCTTAGGAGCCTCAGTATTAAAAGTACGTGATCACTTAGTTACAGAGAACTTTCACAGCAGTTTTTTTCCACGCCATGAGAAAACCTGTTTTTACTGCAACAGCGTGACTGATAATGACATATAGGTTTGGTTATATTTACTCACACACAGAAGCAAAGAGCTTTCAGGTCTGAAGCTGTAGCACGGTAACCACCTTCACGCTTTTTACATCCTTAACTTCATTTCATTCTCCCAATAACTTCATTTGTTCAGAACTGTAAAGAGGTTTCCATGTTTCAGAACGAGATATAAATCATATTTTTCAAACCTATTCTGCCACTATTCAGAAGCTGAAGAGATTTGGTAAAGTCAGTATCTTTTTTTTTTTTTTTTTTTAAAATCTAAGTCAACCATAATGCATAAAAAAGAAAAAATGATCAGAATGTGTCAAGTAAAGGGTAAACAAAAAGTATACGCTTGACCAAATTATCTTAGCAGATATATTAGCATCAATTGGAGACTACGTGTTCTAAAATGCACACACATTAAAGGGCAAGTTAAACATGTAATTGCCCCTGACTTCCCTTTCCCAGCTCTTAATATTTGTGTAAATACAGATTTTATTTTGCTTCCTTAGCAGCAGGAGTCAAAGCATGTACTTAATGGATTCCTGGTTCACACAATATATTTGCTTTTCATTCTGTATCTGATAATAAAAATCTGTCTGATTATTAAATTAACACAGCCGTGATGTAACAAGTGGCAAATAACTATTTTTTTTTAAGTCCTGTTTGAACATTAAATACAAACTATGGATTTAGCCCAGCTGCATGGCAATTACAAATATAGCAATTAGGATAAATTAGCCTGCTTCCTGTTCATGTGACTTAATGAGCTGAATTCTAAGTGAGAAACATTTGAACCACAGCTGCTTTACCGTGTAACGCTTTCCACTCCTATGCTATATCCCAAAGAATCAAAATGCACACTGCCCAGGAGAACTGCTGACATTTAGTTCAGGATAATTCCCGAGATTCCCTTAGAAAAGAAACACTGATTGTTAAAGCCTAAAAGCTGGGAAAAAAAATTGACCTGTGCTTTCCCAAATTTTTGCTCCACACAACCCAGAGGAAAAAAATATGTTAGGAATTTAAAAAAAAACAAAAACCAAACAACCCACACCTGGTATCAATGTTTTCTATTCGGGGAAAAAAAGGAGCACATCAAGTTGGATTCAGTTCAGCATCAAGTTTTATCTGTCTCTAGACTGTGATATGAAGTCACCATGGAAAGTCAGGAAATAGCAAGACGGAATACCTTTATTTTCTCTACTAGAAGCAAATGAAATGAAGAGAATCAACATCTTCCTCCACAAACTAATTAATCACTAGAAGGTAAATTTGGCCTTAAGAGATACTGAACAAATTTTGTTCACTCTCAGAGCGCTTCAGGGAAATTTTAATTTAAAAGTCACATCCAAGTGCCTACATTTAGCCCGTGATCAGGACTAAACTACAGCAGTTGCTTTACCACCCAGTGACCCGTCCTCAGCTGGGAAGGGGGATTGGGTAGAGGAGACCCACAGGCTGAAAAGAAACCAGATGTACGGAAACAGCCAAACTAATACTGACACCAATATAAAGTCAACAAAGTTATACTCAGCCCAATGAATGTACCGTGGTCACATCCTCTGGAGCAGGAGAGGGAAGAGAAGGAGCAAGGTCAGAAGCCGCCCAAACAGGAGACCCTCTACTCAGCAAACTTCCCCCTTTATACTGAGCATGGAATTTATGGGATGGGATCCACCTGGAGCCAACTCAGGTCACTGCCCTGGCTGGCTCCAAACTGCCAACGGTCTGCAGGCCATGGCTGGCCCAGGATTCTGTCCCAGCAAAACCAGGACAGCAAGGATCAAGAGATAGAAGACAGACATGAATAAAGCACACCTTCCCTTCATGGTTTCTCTTTCCACAATTGTATCACTCTGTTCTTTTCTGTCAACACTGTGGCTGGAATTTAGGATGAAGTGTTATAGAACAAACTGTGCAGCCCAGACTGCTCCAGAGCTCAGAACGCAAACCAGGTTGAGTCCAGCACGAACAACACTGAATTCAGGAGCACGAGAGCGAGGGAGATGAGAGCAACCGGAGCTCGCCTTCCCTGTGTTCCTGCGCACGGGAAGGACAACACGGTGTCGTGTGAGAGCTCTTTGGTTTGCGCAGGGTTCCCCCCCCCCAACATGTTTTACTCCAGCAACACTTCAAATATTGTGTCCGAGTTTGTCTTCAGGACATGCTTCAGGGAGCCGCGGGAGTGGCAGGTTTCTCAGGCGCGGCGCTGGCAGGACACAAAGCGCGGGTGACACCAGCCGCGGTCCCCACAGCTATGGGATCACAAATATTCATCAGCGTGAGTGCCAGAGGCACACGGCCAACACAGGGAGGTCTCAGGCCATTGTCCCCGACAAATTATAATTAAAAGTTAAGTACCAATTGATGAAGTTTTTACCACATTTGGAGCCCTGTGGTTTACATTATTTTCTGCTTTTTTTTTTTTTCTTAACAAGTATATGGGAAAGACTTGACTTTACAGTCATAAGAATAAAAGTACTTTTTGGAACAGCAAAAGAGTGCTGTTACTTATTTCTTAGCTTGTATTCACTTTTTCTCTACGTGTACTCTAAACCAAGAAATGAAATCCTCCATAACAACACCTATAGCCACTGCATTTCTGTACGTTGCAACAGAGCACGATGTACATGTTAAATGAAATTTTACACATAAATATCTGTAGAGATCCCCAAGGACAGCAGAGCTGGCTCCAAGTGAATGGCAGCCCTGGCAGTCTACTCCATAGCATGGCTGGGTGTGAGGGATCTCATCTGTTTTGAAGACTACACCTGATGAATTCCAGAACTACGGACTGTTTTCTAGGTACCAAGAAAGAGAATTCTCTTCATGTTGGTGACCAAAACGAAAGCAGGAAGAGTGGACAAAATTCTCATTCATTCGTTGTTTGAAACTTTGTTCAATCTGTACCTAAATTCTGTTTGTATTAACAATTTGCAAATTATGCAGTCGGTATACTGATTTGCTCTTATCAAAAAGGAAATTCTTTAAGGAAAGTGAGATATTTCTGAGGGGCTTCCACCTTTGCGAGCATTGCGCAGTGTTTAATGCTCCCCAATGTGGTCTTACCAAGGTTTAAAACTGGGTTGGATACTGAAGGAAACATTCTGTCACACCTATTGTGAAATTCCTAAGGCAAATTTACAGTGTTGGGCGGGATACTGGATAAAAATTAGCCTGAAATCTCCTCCATGTGGCTGTCCCATTTTCCAATTTCATGTTTGAAGGATTTCAAACTTTTTTCAGGGTCTGTATTTATACCAGAAATGTTCAAATATGCATATGCTTAAGGGACGCTAACAGAAAATAAATAGCGTTACCCTGAGACAGTCTACACAAAAAAAACCAAAAGCCCACAAGTTTCCCTGGAATTCAAACTTTCCTAAGGAAATTTACTATCCATTTGATTGCAGATGGAAACTGAGATTTCCCTGCCAGTCACAGTGAATATCTCAGTCAAAAGCAATAAAGATAATCCAGTTGTATTCAAAAGCCTCATTTTACCTAATTCTGATGCAGCATTTCTAAGATATTAAATATTATATTCATTGTACTTAAATGATGCTACCATGAATACTCTAAAAGGTTTGCTTGAAGGCCAGCCATCTACAATAATTTGGAAGTTAAAGTGTGTATGATTTTAATAGTCTCATGTTACATCAATCCACCTTACAATGCTTTAAAATTTGAGCAAGACAGAAAATCAAATATCTGAGCACAAAGAAACAAAAGCCCCACCAGACTGGGTGCTGCTATCAGGCTGTGGCCAGGATCCTGACATACCAGACGGAGTGAAGGAATCTTACAGACATAAGCCTCAAAAGCTGGAAATTACTGGAACACCCACAAAACCTGGGGCTCATGAAATGGGGCATTTTGGTTTGACTCTTTATAAAGATATGCACGTCCTTATCCTAAGACATGCAAGGCTGCTGAAATCGTACACAAAGACGGAGTCTATCACTGGAAAGGGAATGTTTTCTTGGGTTTCTTCATAAAAGCATCAAAATATTCTAGAATTGATATAATTCCCTACATGAATTAAACTATGCAAGATGGCCTGAATTAAAGGGTTACAACGTTCTCTATATGCATATTGGCATAACATAAACGCTAGTGACACTTCAAAATTTTCCAAAAATACACACAATTCTGGGACATAAACTATACCTAAAACCTGAGAAACTTTTACCGGATAATGTATATGGCTACAATAATCTCTACTCACCTGTACAATTCCAGTTTCTGACAGTTAATGATGGTACTAAATCAGTTATCATCATGACACAGAAAACACTCCATTAATTAGAGGTGTCACTCTCTCACTACAGCCGAACAGACCATTTTTCACAACGCTCTTCCACATAAAATAATAATCTAATATTATAAAATAATTATCTACTTACTGTGCACTCAGTCACTTCGCACAGTCCTGCAGCAAATGCTTTTTGCCTGGTCCTGATGGAAATGTAGTTGTAGATGGATGCTTTTGATTGATTGTATTTACACCACCATTGGACATCCTCACAAAATATCATTACTTGCATAAGTAATTAGGGTGATTCAGTGAAATTCCTTCCAGCATAGTTGAAGGCAACATCTTTATCCTGACTTCTCAGATGGAATGAGCATCAGCAAAGAACATTGCTACAAATATGGGGAACTGAAAACAACAGTATTTGGGGTTAGTATTTGTAATAACTTTGGCCAGTATTTGCATTTCACAAGTTCTTCTTATGGTTCCTAAAAAAAAGGCATTAAAGGTTTTGGTAAATATAAAGGCCACAGAGAAAAGCTGGAAGGCATGGTGACGGAAGAGGAAAATGAGCTGTTAGGAGGCATAAAAAGGCTTTGGTACGTTCTCACACATTATCAGTGGTCTTAGTTCCATCAGGTGTCAGTCTGGTACCTCTGACAGCAAAAATGTTGCTCTCAAGTGCCCAGCTCCGGAAGCGAGCAAGTCATGGGATGCTTGTTGATATCAGCTGGTTTAATTCATTCCTGCTTGATGGAAAGACTGTGTGAATATGTCACCAAAAAATACAAATACGTATTTGACAACAGTGATGAAATGATTTTCATCTTTCGTGTCAGAGAAAGGTAAATTCAGTCAGTCATCAAGTTTGAGTTGGTAGGGAGCAGTCCAGTTCCTGATCTCCGTAGGGAGATCAGGAATTTATTTCCTAAAACTGTGAAAAATGAAATTCTGTTTAGATTTCATCAATAAGAACTTAGAGCTGATTTGCCAGAATCGGTTGTGAAATCTTGATAATTATAGATTTATTGTAGTATCAGTCCAATTATTCAGGCTGTTTTGAGAAATTAATATTTTTACACTCTAATCAAGATTTTCCAAAGTGCCAAGTGATACGGGGTATTTGTGTTGACACCTTTTGGAAAAAAGTCCAGTTTATTCAGAAAGTGCTGAGCAGTTATTATGCGCTTTTAAAGTATATGAGCTCCTGCATCCCAGGAGGGAGCTACGTCAACGTCAGAAACAAGATCTAAATATTGGAGTCAAATGGCAATTCTAGCATTGTTACATTTATTATTAAAAGTTCAAGTATTTTAACCACATTAAGCTGAAATTTGTGAAAAGGATCTGTAAACAGTCATAGGTGATGAGATTGTTCTTGTCTTATCTTGTGGAGGATTTTAATGCTCAATGCAGTTGAAGCCATGGGATATGCTAGTGATCCACATGTAGACATAGTCAAATACTTGGTGTAAAATTCTATCTTAAGTGTCCAGGGTTTAACTAAAAAGATTTTTTTTTCTCTGACCAAAAATATTTTTTCTCCATTTTGTTCATTTTCTTTGTTATAAGGCAGATACAGAACTTTTCAACAGAAACTTTTGAATTTAGGGTCAGAATTCTGTTATCAACAACCATATACTTTACCCTTCAGTTGCCATAGGGCGGGGAGAAAAGGCAAAAAAAAAAAGGCAGACCTTCATTTCAATTAAAATTTAATGTCCTTATTTTCATTACAGCCAAGCTGAGCCAAGGCTGGCATTACATTAAAGGATGGTCACTGTCTCTCCGGTGCTTCTTCCCACCACTCAGAAGGGCCAACTCTGAGAACATGGCGAGGAGCCAGTTTTTAAGTAAAGGAATGACAGCAGAGAAAGACAAAATTATAGGAATCCAGGAAAGTAATGAATTACATAAAATAAGCATTGCATAGTTGAAACAGGAAAGGCTGAAGAGATTCAGATGAAGAGGTAATCCATACCTTTTATATTTTATGGGGAAAGTTGTCTTTAAATTAGATTATTTTTTCCTGAAGTAATTACCATGCTAGTGAAAAATGACAGGACCAAGCAAGTAAAATTATTTTTGCATTGTGCCAGTGATACAGTGCATTCCCCAATGCACCTCAGATGGGGAGACATACCACCCTTTATCCACACATTCTGCCCAGCTGCTCCAAAAGTCCTACACTTCATTCTTCCACTTTGTGTACTGGTCCAATATTATTCCTCTCTTTATCAGCTAGCTATCATTATTTGTGTATTATTTGTCTTTTTTGCATATTGCTTTTGGGTATAATACCAAATTTGTTCAGCAAATGAAGTTAATTGTGTTTTGAGCTGCTGCAAATAGAAGCCATTCTAGAAAGCCTGTAAGAATGATAATGAGGTGGAAGAGGTCTGTGTTTTCTTTTTCCTTTTCTTTCTAAATGGCATTTAGGTGTGTTGGACTTGATAAAGAGGAGATCCTGTTTGGCGGGTACCCTGCTGTTGCAATTTCTGAAGGCCATGGGAATAAGGGAGGGTGCAATTCTATATATATAAAGCATCCAAGCTTGAAGGGGTAAGGCTGGAAAGTGGCAGCAGCAGCTCTGCCCTTTTGGAACGGAGGAGAGAACTGAAAAAAAACTCTCCAGTGAGGGCATGCATCATGTTTCCGACAGTAATACTGCTCATCTTCTGCAGTTTTCTGCAATCTGCCGGTAAGTCTAAGATGCCTGTCTTCCTCTTGGGATTGATCTGAAGGAAAATGGAGCGGGTGACTCTGCTGTAATATTACAATACACGAGCTCCAGGCCTTGCTCTCCTTTCCCATGCCTGTCAGAATTAAGTTTACACATTTTCTTCTCCTTCACTGCGTCTTAAAACACAACTGCATATTTAATAAGTACACAACTGAAACACAACTACTTATTCTTAACTTTTTTTTTTAGAGATGTTGTTACTGATTTGTTGGAGCGTTCCCTAGAAATGGTTCTCCAGATACAGGGAATATTTTTTTAATGGCCTTGGGTCGCGTTTCCAAGCTGCCGAGTGCCTTCATCTTTCAGATGCAGTTCATGATCAGTGCTTGAGCGATGTCACTGTGGAAGCTGTTTATCTTCCGGGTAGTGATGATCAAGCCCTTTTTCCCATGTTATGCAAATGCAAAAAGGATCAGGTATGAGCTATGTGGTGCCATTACTTTTTTGAAGAATGATATGATAGAAAAGAATCCTGGGTTGGAAAAGAGGCAAAGGATTCCAGTCTAAAACTTTCACATGACTCTTAAAGCACTCCTCCAGATATTATTCAATATCAATCTGAGTATCAGATGACTGTGTAATTTTTTTCAAAGATTTGACAAGTAAGTTCATTGACTCTGGAGCTACTCTACTTCTTGCTCATTCCTGCAGTTTTTTCAATGGATTCTTAGAGAGGCTTTTTTGCCATGCTTTGGCATTGCTTAAGACAATGGTTTCTCTTTATCTCTTTTGTATATTCTCTTTAATTCTCAGTTGCTACAGTTCTGATTTCAAGAACAGGTTGCAAGCTGCTAAAAAGCACACTTCACTTGCTTTAGTTTGAACAAAGTTTGATTTATTTCTTCTGTATAGTTTTTATGACATTTAATGAATCACATAGTTCAAACTGCACAAGGACAGGTATTACTCTCAAATCACAGGCTTAAAGCGTAGCACTAAAAAAAAAAAAATAAAAATACGAGCAACTCAACCCTTTTGTGGACTCTCAGAGCCCATTTCTAATCTCAGCTATATTGTTATACATCTGTCATTCACTGTATTAACACCGTTGTAACCAAGATCGTGTCAAGTACCTGAACGTGGGTCCTAAACCCAAATGCAGATGCTTGCAAGTTTTTGATCTACATGACTTCCTATTTTAGAGGAGTAGATTTATTATTGTAAATACTAATATTCACAACCACATGGGAAATACTGTTTATACCTACTCAGCCACAAGCCTTATGTATAAATTTGGCAATTACAAACCGGGCCTCATCTACAAAGGGCTGTGTAGTCTAGGATGGATTTAAACATAAAAGCCAACACACAGGGTCTAGAAAATTGTTAGAGTGCAGTCTTCTCACTTTGGGATGTATCAACGTTTTGGGGCCTTGAAATGCCACGTGAGCTTGGAGACTATGAAAGCAAACAGATGTAATTCTGTCCAGTAAGATTTTTAAATCAAACTATTGTTGGAGGCATAGCTGAACCATAAGAGGCTGATCTGTATGTTCTAAAGTTGGCCAACTTGCAGGATGCTCTTTATTTCAAACTCTAGATCCAAGTCTTGTCTCTTTAGAATGAGTTAAATCAAAGCAAGGACTCCAATTCTCTTTGTGGATCTGCATCCTTGCATCTATCTCCAACTAGAAATGTAAATATTCACTGCAAATTCATATCAAAGAGAAATCATCATGAATGTGTGCAACTGATTACCAGCATTAAAGCTATGACTCTAGCACTATCCTTGCTGTTAAATTTCATTTTAGGCTTCTATATTTTACTTTAAAGCTCTTGTCTTTTCCAGAACTTCTGACATTTCCACATTTCTTTTTGTCCCAAATGAGAAGATAAAAACTGAACCCTTCACAGAACAGAAATCCTGAAGTGCTTCTGTCTGGAAGTACATGAAAGGTTTCATCTCAATGCTTTACCTCCAATGGAAATGTTTTGCTTGCATTCATTTAGCTGCTGTGAAATACTTTGATTGAAGTTGTTGCAACATAAAACTGTTTTCTCCCACAGCGATGTCTCATAGTAACTGTAATATAGGAAGAAAATGACTTATTCCTTCACAGTAAATCAGGTTCCTTGTCTGGATTGTATTGCTGTCATGAACTAGACAGACTGACCACACGGAAACTGCACTTTGGCAGATAATTCTCAAGGAAGCAGGGCTAGCTGGAGTGGGAATTGAAAGTAAAACTTTCTTTATCTACGTGAAATGAAAGCGTGTTTTAAGTTAATTCAAAATCAAGTATTTCACATCAACTCAAAATCATCTATTTCTCAAAGGAAAACAGGATACTTGCAGCAGTAGTAAAATGTGAGTAAGGAAGATGGGAGTAGTCGAGAAGTCTTTACCACAAGGACAGCCTTTCCAATAGACAGCTCCCGAATGGCTGCGAGATCCAGCTTCTGCGTGAGGCCACAGCACTCGCTGCATCTCCGCCATCTGCCATTTCATGTGCTTGTGAATGGTGAATAACATCGCCGGGGTGATTGTACTAATCTCTCCAGAGTTCAGTATGAGAAAAACAGTGTAAATGCTGAGAATAATTATTGCACTGTAATTAGCTTAATCGTTTGAGCTGATAGGATACAGACTGACTGGCAGGTAGTCAGCAAATGGCTCTGTGTTTTACTAGCTATTCTTTGAGCAAAACGTTTAAGTGGATTTCATACCCTTAGTTATTTTCTGTATAACTCTTGCACACATCCATGTAATCCAGGATGATTATTACATTCATTTTTAAAATCTAAGTATCAACCCTGGAGCATTTGTAACATTTTGTAACTGTCTGGCATGCTTAGACTTGTGAATTTTGAGTCTGAAAAGCTTACAAATAGGCTTTGTAAACCAAACTGCCTGTTCTGATCTAAAATAGTTGTCCAGGAAGTATAAGACTTCTTTTACACCAAGCTCTCCAGATACATATCACCTGCAATAGCATTTTAGGCATACTGTCATTTCCTGCAAATCAAACATCCTCTGAAGGCAGCTGTTACACACTCTTAAATGCCATTAATGTAGCGTTTGTCGTTTGACATTAACCTGTAGCCATTGCAAAACTGTTTAACCGACAAGAACAGATGATTGAACAAGCGGAGATACCAAAACCAAGGGGCCTGAAAGAGGCACGTCCAGGAGGGCTAGTCAAGAGCCACACAAACCGACTCTGTTCCTTTCAGTGCTGTGCTTGCTGCCAGGCATGGTTCACTAGGAAGGATGGAGGAAGCAGCATGCTGTATTCTGGAGATGCCTGCTGAGTTGCAGGCCAACCGTGGAGGTTGGACCGAAACGCTGGCAAAATTTCAAGCAATTATTGGCCAGTGCTGACTAATTATAGAGAACAAGCCAGCGTGAGTAGGATCTACAATGATTTTCTAGTGAGTGTGCCAGACAACTGTGGAAGTTGAAGTGCCAGCCATGCAGTGAGTAGAGCAGCTTGCAACTCAACAGCTAATGAGAGCGCGCTGTGCTCGCTCTTTCTTGTGGAAAGGTTCTTGTTTAGTTTTTCAAGCAGTTATGCTGTTAAATGACTCCATCTTCCACAAATTATGTTACATTGTACTCTTCAGTTTCATTTTTGGTTGGTAGAGCAGTGTCCCTTCGAAAGCACACAGTATCTAAGGAGGACAGAGAGAATACATCTCACTGAACTTCTGCCTTAGCGTTGACACTGAAGACAGTCACGTAAAGTTTCCTTTACACCAATGGAGAGAAATAAAATCTGTGTGTATAATCCATTTGTTCCATGTTAGGCACATATTTATTTTGCAAGTCCAACTATACTCAGCAAATTTGTATTTACCTTCACAGCCTGTAAAAAGAGTTTAGACAACTGCCTGAAATGAATGTCATTTAAAGCTCTTAGAACAAGATTTGGGGTGGGAGCGCTTGTCACTGAACTTACATCCTTGATTTACTGCCCTTCTGTCTGACAGTAATTGTATACAGTTCCAGCAGTGCAGTATTTTAGGTCTTAAAAGCTTAGTTTATCCAGATAACATCTTTTTTACTAAGTATTATTTTAGAGAAGAGCTGAGGCATAAACTGATGAGGAAGTTGGGAATGTCTAGATCTCAGATCCAAAGCAGAGGCATGTGTTAAAACTTTTACTCTCCAAATTGCTCTCTTGGGTCTTAATCTAGCCTCACATACAAGGCAGAACCTCACCTGTTTTCCTACAATCCTTGAGATACCACGGGACAAATACTACCTCACGTTCAGCAGCACAGCATGGAGTTGGCTAGAGAGTCTATGACAGCTGGTGAGCTCCTGGAGGCTGTTGCCCTCCTCAGAATGCAAGGAGGAAACAGAAGCCTGCAGAGCTGTAGTGTATATATAGAGACATACCTATATAGACTTGGCCTGGTTTACGTGATTAAAGAAACCTTCTGCCATAACATTTGTTCTGTTGCAAAAGATGGTAAACATGTAACAGAGAATTATATGGTTTCTACAGAATATTTGCTTCTGCTACCTAAGAAATCATAGCATCACAGAATGATTACGGTTGGAAAGGACCTCCAGGATCCTTGCCTCAAGGATGGTAGGGCCTGACTCCACCAGTCTATCTCCCTCTCACACTCCCTTATTGTTCTCAACCCTTCCACCTCCTCCTCTAGCTCAGCCCCCAGGCTGAGCAGATCATTTACCTGCTCACGCCAGACACAGGGGTTATCTCCATCACCCTCTGCAGCCGGAGCCCTGGACACCTGCGCGCTTCCACGGGACCTCTGTCTGGGTCACCACATTCTTTCTCGCAGGCGCTTTTGCCTGGGTCACCACCATCGCTGGTCCTGCCCGTACAACCGAGCGCTCCGAAGGTAGCACCACGGGCCCCTCGCTCGACCTCGCCGCTCGGCCGCTCTCTGGGGCCGCTTCTGGAAGCTTCTCCCTCAGGCGGGGGCGGGCGCCGCGGCTCTCGCGAGAGCGGCTGGGCCCGGCCGCGGCGGCTCCGCTGCCCGCGGGCTTCCCGCCGCTGGAAATCCCCTTGGGTCGCCGAGCCCGGGCGGGCCGATGGCTGCGGCCGCCCCGCTGTTCGCGCTCTGAGGATGACGGCCACTAATGGAGCTCACCTTCCTCTTTCAAGCTGGAGGGAGCTGGGGCGAGGTACCACGATCTGAACTTCCCCCAGAGCTCTCGGCGCCCTGTCTGGGTGTCGTGCTGCTCAAACGGCAGCGCACCAAACCCGCTCGCTCCTCGTTTGCTTGGTGCGCGGCGACCCTCCCTGAGGGCTTCTTTTAGGGGGAGGGGGTTGTGTGGTCTCAGCAAGTGGCCGTTGGGTTGTTAACACCTCCTTAAGGGGTGTTTACACCGCGTTTAAGCTCTGCCGCCGGTGGGGCCGGCTCCACCCGCGCCGCCTCAGCCCGCCCACAAGCGGCTGGTTGTCAGCACAGGGAGGCTGCTTTTCCCGGCTTCAAAAAGCCCCCAAAACAGCCTTTTTCTGGCACTTTTTGACTCAGATCCCTTCCCCAGAGAGGGCTTACCTGCCACTGGAGCTGGTCTCCTCAGCGAGAGGAGAATACTGGACCTGACAGCGTTTAAAAATGAGCAGCACATTTCTGAAGCGCCCCGAGTGCTTTTTTCTTATATCTTGCTTTGCTTATTACCATCTAGCTATTCACGGAATAGGTTTGCGTTGGAAGGGGCCTCAGAGATCATCTAGTTCCAACCCCCTGCCATAGGCAGGGGGTTGCTCAAGGCCCCATCAGACCTGATCTTGAACATCTCCAGGGATGGAGCATCCACAAGCTCACTCCATGAATGCACCACCCCTGTCCCCTCGCCCAGCTCGCTGCTGGTATGTTGGCTGTGGTGACCCTTTTCAACATCTATCTTACTCTCTTCATATGTTGTGCAGGAAGCAAGCTACCAGGGGAGAGAACCTCTGGGTGTGTATGAGGACACGGTGCAAGTGTGAACATAGAGTAGCTCTGGGTTTGTGACGGAAGAGGGGCCACACTGTACTCCACATTTGCTAAACATTCCCTGGCTTCTCCTAACCAGAGCGGGCTTGGTGAAGAGGTGTGTGGAAGGGAGCAGGTAGCAGCTTCCCTCATTCTGCCTCAACGTGAGTAGCAGAAGCAATAACAAGGCCTGGGGTTTTCCCCCTCTCCAGCTACAGATCCCATGATTCTGGGAAAGAACTCATGGGATATTACTTTTCCTTTATTTTCCCAGTTTTGACTGTTCCGTCTACTTCTACCCAGGTGGTGGAATAAGAATTCAAAACATGAGGGAAGATTAATCCCTTTTTTTTTTCTTAAATGAGGAATATAGTATTTAAGGATGAAATACAGGAAATCCCATGTTGCATAGGATTTCTAGAACCTTTTGGTAACATTTTAACACACTCAGAATAGTTTTTTATTACAAGCTGAACTATGTGTTTTTCCACTATAATTTCCATTCAGGTTTTTTTGTGTGGCAGGACAATTCATATGCACTGATCCTGCTTTGGCTTATACTATGTTTTAAAATAAGTAAATCAATATACAAATGTTCAGCTTCCTTGTGCTCAGAGGATGACTGCTTCCTGTTGTCTTTTTCCTTTCACAGCTTTTGAAGGAAATTATTGGTCCCACTTTTTTCTCCAAAAACAGAAAGAATCCCTGCAAAGAAGTAAGTGCCTGTCCTAGTATTTTATGTTCACGTTGCAGCTATGAGTAACAACTCCATTCAACATCAGTTCTGTGTTGCAGAAGACACTGGACAAAACCCAGAATAAAACCAAGTCCTTGCCTCAAGGAACATACACTTTAAAGCATTAGTTTTAGAAATTCCAAATGAAGGCTTTGCCTCTAAAAATACATTAAAATATATTGTCTGGCTCTGGTAAGTTGTACACTAAATGGAAAGTGCTTTAATATGCCAAACTGAGGTTTTGATGCCTTAAGGATAGAAACTGTGAGGAGTTTAGAAGCCTTCCACATTTAGAAATTTGACATTGAGATCATCTGTGTGATCTGTTGGATTTTCATTCCTGCAGATTGCTGCCTGGTATTATCTAAGATTTTAGGTAATGGATTCTTTTGATGCCGCAAAATCCAGGAAAAGAAAGCAAGCAAGCTGATTCTCTATAGAGTCTAGGACTATGAAGTTACTTTAAAGGCTACAGATGGAAACAAAATTTATGGGCGAGTGAGAGATCAGAATATGGACTAGTTCTTCCTCACCTTCACAGGGTGGGTATGGACAGATCTCCACTTCCACATCCAGCTGTAGCTGTTGTTGCCAGTTCTGGTAGTTTCTCAGAAGTTTTCCCTTAACTCCTGAGAATGCCTTGTGATCATGCACCCAAATCTGTAAGCGAAATTAACTCCACCCACCTACTTCCTGCAAATTTGTGCTAGTCCTTCTAAGAAATACAGAAGATAGCAATATACCATCTCATTTGCATAAAAGTGCCAAAACACAAATGAGCATGTTATGGCTTGAAAATACTAAAAATACAAGCTCTCAGTACTGCTGGAAAGGCAGAGATCATTAAAATGTTAGCTCATCAATAAAATGGTAACTTTTGACAGCACAGATTGTGCTATTGTCTGTAACAAAGAGATTTCACTTTGGTTCAAGTATTAGGAAGCCAGAGCACAAAGATAAATCCCAATAGCCTCACAAAACCCCCAAATGGAAAATAATTGGAGACTGAGAAGGTACCTGGGGAAGTACCTTGGGCAGTCTCTTAATGGTAGCTGCTGGAAATAAAATCCCGTAGCCTATTTCTAAAATAAATATGGATATCAGTCCTAGTATTCTGAACATTCTCCCTAGTACTCCACAATCTTAATTATTTACGTTAAAATACTGTGCTTTACTGCTGCATACTCTTATAAAACAACTCTGTGTAGTCCAGAAGTTGCTGCATTTCAGTGGCTGACAGTGAAATTATTAATCTAGTTTAGGGAAAACACAGAGGTACAGAAAAGAATGATACCATGAAAATTTATTATGAGAAGCATTTGTTCAGGCAGAAGCAGCAGAAAGTGGCTTTAATTAGGTGAATTCTCACTCAGCACAAGCTTGGAAAAGTTACATGAAGTTCACCTTAAAGGTGAAAATAGTTGAGTACTTGTGATCAGCCAAAAAAGTCATATTTGGCAACTCATCTCCATCTTCTGCCTGTTCTTACAACGTAGGGCATGAATATGCAGAAATTAAAAGAAAAGCCCTAGCTATCACAAGTAAAAACTGAACTCAAATGGCAAATAAATAATCTCTCTTAAGCTTCCTTGAATTATTGACATTCCCATTTATTATTTTTCCTCTGATAAGATGTAAAGAAAAACAAATACACTGAAGGACCCTTATATTGATAGAAGGGTGCACCTTTTGCACTCTAACCCTTGTGCAACCCCAGGTGATCACTCCTTGGCACACTCTGAACAAGCTGGGGTTTGCTGGCCAGCGTCACTCCAACACAGTATATTAAATGAGCTGGAATTGGGCTTGAAGGAGCAATGATAACAATTAGCCAATTCCTGTTTTATTAGCCAGGTAGCCAACTGTATCCTGGGCTGCATCAAAAGAACTGGGGCTTTTTACAAGGGCTTGCAGTGATAGGGCTCAAACTGGAAGAGGGGAGATTTAGAATAGAAATCAGGAAGTTCTTCCCTGTGAGGGTGGTGAGACCCTGGCACAGGTTGCCCAGGGAAGCTGTGGATGCTCCATCCCTGGAGGTGTTCAAGGCC
>JAVSBS010015800.1:16156-28387 GCA_033124195.1 Coracias cyanogaster
AGTGGGAGGTGTCCCTGCCATGGCAGGGGGTTGGAACGAGATGATCTTTGAGGTCCCTTCCAACCCAAACCGTTCTACGAGTTGATGATTTTCCTGTCAGACATTCTGGACAGGACAGAAAAGTATGGAAGAGGAGTATTTTTTGCCAACAGGTAACAGCTCATTGGGGAACAGCATTTTCTTCATAACCTGAATAAAGCAAGGAGCATTCTGTAGTCATTTGATCACTCTTAAAGAGTAAAAGAAAAAGTTTTGGCTTTAAAGCAGTGAATATAAATTGTAGGTAGACTTTGCTAAACTTACCTGATACTTTGTGTTTCTAAGATATATTCTAAGATACCTGAGCTTCATAAAACTCCATAAGCAAAACTAATTGGAAAATTAAAAGTAACAATCTAAGCCTGGAAATCTATAACCAAGGGCATGCTTTACTCACTTTAGTAGTTCTCTCAACCTCAGAGGGATTGCTCAAATGCTTTAGTAGATACAGAAATATTGAACAGCAAGCACTGGAGTTCTGTCTCTTTTTATGATCCATTTCACCCTCCTAAAATCAGTCTAGTCAGATGAGAAGTAATTACTTTTGAAAACCAAAACCAATTAAAACATTCCATTTGTCTACAAAGCTGGCTGGAACTTTGTCACACAAACACAGAGCCTAAAAGGTACAGATTTACAAGTTGGGCTTTGGATATCTAATGATCTGACTGATTCAGTAATGCCATAGATAGTTTCGTAAATGTTGTGCCTGAGATATTAAAGGTCGCACCAGTAGCAAGTGGTTGCCTTTGCCCTGAAATAAAAAGGGAAACCTTTATATTCCCCACAAGGAAGATGGAAGAGTATTTCCCAGGCTAGGAAGATAGGGAGCTGTCCTCTGCCTGTAGTAAAGAAGAATATTGCTCTGACCCTGACTTGAGATGAAATTTTGAGGTTACAAAAAAAAAATTACATAATTAGTCTGAGTAGAAAACCACTCACTTTACCTGCTGTTTATATTTGAAATGGCAACTAGAATAATCAAACATGCTGCTAGGAGACCTAAATCCATTTTTCTCTTTCAATTTTACAGTTTTGAGCAAGGATTCCTGTTCTACCTGGGGTGGAGGGCATTTTTCAACCTTTGACAAATACCAGTATGACTTCACTGGCACCTGCAACTACATCTTTGCAACTGTGTGTGATGAAACCAGCCCAGACTTCAACATCCAGTTCCGCCGTGGGCTGAACAAAAAGATTGCGAGGATCATTATTGAGCTGGGACCTTCTGTTGTCATTGTTGAGAAAGGCACCATTTCTGTCAGGAATGTTGGGTAAGACTCTGCGATGAATGGGGGAAAACCATTTAAAGGAAGCAAATAGAGCATTTGTACTAGAAACTACCACTGTGTATCAAAAATAAATACATTAACAAATTACAGATGTTAGCACACCTAACTGGCCTCTACTCCCATTTCTTCTTATCAAGCATTCACAGTCTCTAGACAAGTATTTCATTTGCAGTTACTTGAATTAAGCTTAGAGTGCATTTGTGTAGGCCAAGGGCTAACCTGACCTTCTCAGACCAAAACACTGAAGCTACAGTCTCCTAGATACTACCCCCATCTGCTTATGCTTATCTTCACCACAAGCACAGATGAAATGCTTATATGCTTTAGTAGATATTCAGGAAATTGCTGTGTTTAGCTTAGAGTTCATTTGAGTTTGGACTTGGGTAACTCTGAACCCTCTGTGCTAAAAGATAACGCATATATAGGCTAGAAGAGAAACTTTGAACTGTACAACCAAAGAAACTTTCAAGTCCTTGTGTAGGAGACCCATCAACTGTTCACGTTATTCCAAGGATTACTGTGTCCAGAAAGCAGCTGTTTCACTGGGGAATTACACTGATGGGAAACTCGGGGTTCTGCATCCATCATTCTTCTAGATAAGTTGCTCCTATACAACTTCCCAAACTTCTCCAGGGAAGTTTTCCGCATTTTTGTCAGATAGGCCGTGGTGAATTCCTGTGAGTACATGTGGATACAGGAAATAATTGACAGTGGATTGCCTGCATGTTATTGTACTTACCTGGGTACAATAACCATCATGACAGAAGATTTACTTCAGCAAACAGTATTTAGAAAAGCTTCCTTTATTAGTCTGTTCCAGGAAAACTATATAAATCTATGAGTCTAACCCAAAGATCTAAATTTTAAGTTTTTGTCCTAGATTCACTAGAACCAAACGCCATGACTGACCCCGGTAGTGTTGTACATCACCCTGCTTCAAGCAGAAGGCTGGCCCGGGCAACTTCAGAAGGTCCCTTCCAATCAACTTGTCTATGTTTATACCACATACTTACTGACTACTTAGCAAAATATATTGGTTCTTTGATGTTGTTAGTTTATAGCGTTAGAATTCAGCTGCAAGGGTGAAAACCTGAGTCTGCTACAACATTCCTATTATGGGCTTCTCTGACCTTGTCTGCTTTCAGTCATAGCAATAATTCTTATACTAACAGGCTGTAGTCTGTAGAAGCTCTTCAAGTTAACAATCGTTCTACCACACAAAAGTACTCTTACAAACCCTTGAAACATAACTACACCGTAATCAAGCCAAACCAAGGGGAAACGCCAAGTCCTCTGCAGACATTTTCACGAGTATAATCACTATGCAACCATCTCCTGGTGATTCTTCTATGAAACTGCTGACATTGACTTTTCAGTCGATAGAAATGTTAATGCATCTTGAAATGTCACAACTAAAGGAAAAAAATTCCTATTTCATGTTGCTGCAAGCAGTGGGACTGTGTATATTATATCTAAAAAAGATAACTAATTATCTTCTCGCCTCATTACAGTGTCATTAAGTTGCCTTACACCAGCAATGGAATTCAAATAGCACCTTATGGACGCAACATCCGCCTGGTGGCCAAGCTGATGGAGATGGAGCTGGTTGTCATGTGGAACAACAACGACTATCTCATGGTTAGTAAAATGTTCTCATAAAGCAGAAGAGAAAATTCTCACTGACTCCAGGAATGACAAGACCTCTTTGGACCTAATGGGTGCTTTTTGCAGGCATTTACTGTCTGGATATTTATTCTTTTCTGGCTTCACTCATTCCTCTTGAAATAAACAACTTTGCTTTTTATACCTGCATGTTCCTTTCACTTCAGCATTAACTAAAGCCACCAGGGTTGAGATTTGTGAACACACTCACAGATTTTAAACTTCCCTCAGGCTACTCCAGCAGCTACAATGTTTTGTTAAAAGGGGCGATGAAGTTGTTTAAAGTCCTGTAGAATTTAATAGCAGATGCCATAGTTTTGTCATTCCTGCTGTATCTTTCTGTTCCATGCTTCCCCTTTGGTTTCTAACATATGATGCTCCTACCAGCCCCTTGGTTTCTTTCCTTTTTCTGAACTTTTTCATGATTCCCTCCAAACTCCCTGATATATTTTAGAAAAGAGGATAAATTCCCTCGGCATGACCTATGATATTGATACCAGAAAAGACACTGAATTCTAAATGGGTGAGTTTGCTAAAAGAGGGAGCTTATGATGTCATAAATTGTCTGGGAGATTTACCAGCATTCCTATCACATATGTAACAGGAAATGGCTTTGGGAGGGGCACACACACTGTATTATACATACAGTCAGATTATTTCCTCTAATCTAAGGTTTTTATTATAATTCACTGATTATAGCCAGTAGAAAAATCAGCACTTCACTCAGCAATAGAGTTGCTTTACTCAGCAATCAAATTCTACCGCAGCAATAGATAATTGATAACTTAAATCTGAAATCAGATTTTCTTCTTGTAACATCTGATTTCTTAAGAGAACAAACCTAAAATTCATGCTCTGTCAACAAAGATATGAGCAAGGAAACCACATAATTTCCTTGCTGTTTTGGTTTTTTGTTGTTTTCTTTTGTTGTTGTTTGGTTTTTTTTTTCTGGCACGTTATAATATTATCCCCCCTCAATTCTCTGCAAATGTCTTAGAATCGTATTCATTTAAAAAAAAGAATCACAACAATCACTATTTGCCTTTTGGAAAAAAAGTTACTGCTTTCGAAAGTTTTCTTCCAATCAAGTCACTGAAATTAATGAGAAGGATCACCTTTGAGTGGACCCTTGAACTCAATTTGTTTGAGAAAGGTAATTCTATGTAAATAATTTTACTTAGGGTGATGCTTTTCAATATTTTGTTTTATTTTAGGTTTTGGCTGAAAAGAAATACATGGGGAAAATCTGCGGAATGTGTGGCAATTATGATGGTTATGAATTGAATGAATTTGTGAATGAAGGTAAGATCTAAGGACAGGTCAGGTGGAAGGAGAAGCAGCGAAACTGAGTCCGGGGGAAATGTAATACTGTGCTAACGTTGCTGTGGCTGCTCAGGGTCAGAATTGGGTGAAGCACTCCCAAAGGTCACCAACTTACCTGTCACATGATTGTGCTACATACTGTTATTTGCTACAATGATAATATTGTGGGTTCCTCAGCAAAGCAATAAGGACTCTCCTTATTTTTTTATTTTCTTTGTTTTAGAAACAAGTGATGAGGATCACTCTCTCACCTGACTTTCAAGAGGACAGTTTAGGTTCATAGCAAGGCATGAGGGAAATTATTATGGTAGGCAGAAGTATGAATGAGGCTATAATAAAAAGAACACAGGGAACAGGAACATTAATAAGTAGCCTGTCCAGTAAGGGTGGATCTTTAAAACCAAATAGTTGGTGCTGAGGACTTGACATCTGCACTGGTTTGAGGAGTTCCCTTCAAAGTCACTCTAATCTGGTCTGTTGAACTAATGCCCAGTAGCAACTGGAGCTCATTACACATGCACATCTTATGGCTTCATCTTGAAGGATCTCTGCTTCCCAAGACCACTCTGAAATAGAAATAAAATTGTACAAAGTGGGGATGTTTGGAAGGTTTGCTTTAGAAGCACACTGCTACTCTGAACTACAGAGCAAGTGTGGAGACGTTAAATTGCACAGCAGCCTTATCTCAGATCCATGCAGCCAGATGCAGGTTTCCATGCACATCACAGGAGAAAAAAAGAGTTCTAAAAAGTATACAAGATTTTTTGGGTTGGGATGAGTTTAACCTCACATGTATGGAAAAATATGAAAATGGGGATAAGGAGAAGAGGTGTGAATTCGCAGCTGGCAAAAGATAAAACAGCTGGCAGAAAAATAGGAGCAGCTGGTATCATGGAAGGTAGTCGATGTGATAGATGAAGAAGTAGCTCAGGGAAACAGTCAAGGTGATAGAAGTATGCTTTGCCGAATAGACTCCAGGTAAAGGGCAAAGGAGGTAGTTGTTATCAGGGAGGCCAATTAGTACAACCTTTCACGGCCAAAGAATAGAATCCGAGTTTTGCTACGTCTCAGCAACAAGTAAACAAATCCATGTGGGCTTTTTCTTGACAGATTATAACACTTCAATTTACAGGTAAATTACTGGATACATATAAATTTGCTGCATTACAAAAAATGGATGATCCATCCGAGATCTGCCTGTCTGAGGAGATATCTATTGCTACCGTTCCTCACAACAAATACGTAAGAAAGATACTGGCTTTTCTGCACCACGATACTTAACAGAGGTGGGACAACAGATAGAAACCAACCCCAGAGAGCAAGTGGTTTCATAAAACTGACTTCCATGAAAGTCAAAATTTGTACACCATAATAAGAAAAGGAGTTATTTGCATTAAAATACATTTTGAAAAAGGTCCATGGACATTTTTGAGGCTGAATTTATATTGCTCATCTAAATCTAGCAGCATTTAGCTCACAGACTTCTAAAATTTCATGCAAGTAATCACATAAAATTCACTGAAACCCGTGAAGAAGCTTTAAATAACTACTTCTTGAAGAATTCAAGGCCTGACACTAAGCTGGACAGACTTGAAGACATTCAATGATGTTTTAAACATATTGCCAGGTAACAGTGTATGTAACAGGGCCAACAGTGATCAACTGTTTGTCCTGGAACTGATCGTCCAGAAGGTAGCAGACTCCTTGCCTGTGATGTTCTCAGTCATTTAGTGGATCAGTGGAGATGAAAAATGACTTAATTTTCACCTTAAGGAGAGGTGGAACTAATTCAGCATAACAGAAGAATTTTGATGCACAATGGATTTACATCAAATATATTGCATTTTATCTCAAATACATTTTACTAAAGAACAGGAGGGGAAAAAGCTAGCAAATAAACCACTAAGAAAATAATATCTAGCCGTGATAATCTACTGCAGTTTTCACATGGAGGAAGCTCTACTAGGAACAGTTTTCCTTCTTTTTATTTAGGCCATGATCTGCTCTCAGCTACTCAACCTGGTGTCACCGACCTGCAGCGTGCCAAAGGATGGGTTTGTCGTTCGTTGCCAGCTTGATATGCAGGACTGCAGCGAGCCAGGGCAGAACAACTGCACGTGCGCTACGCTCTCAGAGTATTCAAGGCAGTGTGCTATGTCCCATCAAGTGGTGTTCAACTGGAGAACTGAAAACTTCTGCTGTAAGTCCAAATGTTTGATTCGGAACAGATTGTACTTTACCTTGCTGTATTTGACACAGAGGGAAAGTGATGATTAATGGGAATTTAAAGCAACCGATACAAAAGTCTCTACTGTCTGGAATCAGAGAAATTATGTTCTTTAGAGAACAGTGGTCTTTGGTAAAGAATTCAGAAGGAGAGCATGGAAATCTCAAAGGAGGAGGAAGCATGAAAAAAAGTAGCTCCTACATCTAGGTCAGTGACCATAAAAGTAAGAAACATCCAGCAAGTGATAACTGTTGAATTTCTCAGACTTCCAGGCAGAGTCTGTTCTCTGCTAGTAGAGATTTTTTATTGTCCTACCTAGAAATGAACCAGTGAACATTTAAACGGCCTCTGAAGTCTTTGAACCTTTTTGCTAACCATTGCCATAGCCCTTTCTCTTCACAGGAGAGTTTCAGTAGTGCACTGCCAGGTGCTCAACCTTCCTCATTACAACTGCTGGTTGGAAGCAAATAGGAAGCAAACCTTCCATTACTCTCCAAGCTGGACATGATTAGACACTTTTTTTTCTCAAGTGCCTGTTTGCTATCAAAGTTCTAATTCACTTTCTGCAGTCTTTCTGAAAGAAAAGACTCTTTCTCTGCCTGAAAACTTAATCAATAGTCAGCGTTACGTAGCAGGATTCATTGTCCCTGTCCATGGCAATGGGGGTGGAACTAGATGGTCTTTAAGGTCCCTTCCAACCCAAACCTTTCTGTGATTCAATGATAAGAGAACACGCTGATCATAAACAAAGTCAAAAGTAGCTTAAATTGATGTATAAACCAACTCACACATTAAGTTATTATGCCAAACACTTTAAAAATTGTGCTTCCTCCTAAAATAATTTTTCCCCTCCTCCAAGGTTGTCTGTCTTACATAAATCGATACCCTGTGGTTGGTCTGCAATTGCTTTTTATCCTCCCAAATTGTAAGCTTTTCATGGCATCTTATAGATTCAGACAAATAATAGTAAAGCACTGGCTGCATTTACAGAACTGTACAATAATCCCTGTGAAGTAAGAGCCTGGTTTTCTCCAAGTCACGGCAGATTTCCTATTGCCACTATGCCATTTCTAGGACGGGTAGTAAAGTGATAAAAGGCAAAGCTCAGAAAAAAAAAAGGGAACCCTTGTTTCCCCAAAAAACAAAGCTGAGAATCTAAGAATTTGCAGATAAACACCAAACATACAAAGGTAATGAACTTTTTAGTCTTATTTTTGCTTATCACATAATAAAACACGTCCTGAGTTCCATACATTAAAATTGCTAGATAGCTGCAGTCTGAAAAGCAGGAAACATACAGAAGATCAAGAGTGATATGCTTTAAATCCTTCAGGTACTACAGAAAATCTGATTTGTGGTAGTTCGTCGGCCTGCAGTATAACCTGTTTGCCATTCTTCAAACTTCTGAAAGGCGTTTCTGATAACTAGAGCATGAGAAATGAATAAAAGCTAGAGTGAATATAACAGTCATGATGAATACTCAGATGATGAATTGAGTACTGAAGCAGGATAAGAGACCATTAGCGCCAGGAATCTCCATCCTAGGTGGAGGATGAGAGACTCTTCTGTTTGCACTTTAAAAAATCTTAACTCACTGTTCGTTGCAGCTGTGGGAAAATGTTCTGCCAACCAAATCTATGAAGAATGTGGTTCTCCATGTATTAAAACCTGTTCCAACCCAGAGTACAGCTGTTCCAGTCACTGTACCTACGGCTGCTTTTGTCCAGAAGGTATCATTTCTGTATTCATCACATTTTAAATGACCCATACAAATGTTTTTTGGCATATATCCAGTCAAGTGGAATAGACTTCTTAATAATGAACTAGCAGTGCATTTCAGAGCATTGTGCTGCAAGAATACGTCCATATTTAGCCCAAATCCAGGGATCAATGTTTGTTGCTCTGTTACCTGGTGACCCCTCCCCAGCCAAGAAGGTGGATTGAGAAAAGGAGAGAATATCCGTGAGTTGAAACGAAAACAGATTTAACGAAACAGCCAAACCAACACCAATAAACAAAGTCATACTCAGCCCAGCAGATGTTTGGTGGTCACAAACAGAAAAGCCTCCTCAAGAGCAGGATGGTGAGTGAGCCCCTACAGGGATGAGGAAAAGCAGGAAGAGGAGGAGCAGGAGCAGCCCCCACCCTCACCAAACATCCTCCTTTATACTGAGCATCATGTTTATGGGATGGGATCCACCTGGAGCCAACTTGGTTCAGCTGTGCTGGCTGATTCCAAACTGGCAATGGCCTGCAGGCCATGGCTGGCCTGGGATTCTGTCCCAGCAAAACCAGGACAAACTGCCATTTCTTGAGTAACTGGAGTCTTGAATAGTCACGGTCCTTAAAGATCCTTGGTCACTATTTGCAAAAACAGACCTGTTAGAGTATTTTCCTCTAAGACTGAGATACCTGATGCGATAATTATATGCTGTCTGCCTGTAACATACCTTGACTAAGCTTAATTTTCTATCCCAAACAGGTATCTAGCCTTTCAGGGCACCAGCAAGAGGTTTCATACCTCAGAAAAGTTCTGCAATATCATGGGCATTTTATAAAATCCCTTTCAAATAGTTCAGAATGAACTTCCTACAAAAAAATTGAAATGGCAACTAAAATTTGCATCATTTCTTGAAATTTCAAAACTGAAATATCCTCCAAGGTTACTGTGATGTGGGTGTTTACGTTACCATTTTACAGTAGTCAAAATTAGTGTGTTGTGAGCTACATATTTATAACTAAACTTAGTACTCTAGAAAATAGAATGTGTCCATTTTTCAAAATTCCCAACTTAGTCCCCTCACAAAAAAAAAGAAAAAGTTGAAAAATAATATTCACGCTCACTGTTATTTCAAATTAAGTTCCAATTTCAAGTGAAGCTTGCACTTTTTTATAACAAAGTCCAAATGCTGTTTCCACTTGTAAAGAGTCAGTTTTATTTTAATCAAGAGAAAATGTCCTGTACATTCCTTCTCTACCTGGGCACCTTCTATCTCATGGGCACTGGCTGTGCAAGAATAGCATTCTCAAGCTGATTTGGGAAGGCATTCAAGCTACGATAGCTTTAGTGCTAAGTAAGGATATGGAAAAGTACTTATTTGTGTATCTTCGTTGGCAGGAACTGTTCTTGATGATATCTCAAAGAATCGAACATGCGTTCACGTTGAGCAGTGCCCATGTACACTGAACGGGAAGACATATGCTCCTGGTGAGAGAATGAAAGCAGCATGTAGGACCTGGTGAGTAGCAACAGGTCCCTTCAGGAGAGGAGGGAGAATATCCTCAGCAAGCGATTGGAGAATTTAGCCCAGATTTCCAGCGGGCAGCTGCAAACGTGGCATGACATCTCTGATGCCACCTCTTCTGAAGTGCCACACGTCATATATTTGTAGTTGAAGTTGTACAAGTCTCAATTCCTGATGAATCTGCACAAATATAAATGCTCCTTCAGGCCACTCAAAACAGTGGCATTTTTATCTCCTCTGTGAAAGCAGAGGTCAAATTAGTACGAAAGAAATATGCAGGATTTACAATTCCTATCTGGCAATCTCAGCATTTCTAATCACCTAATAGGTGCTGAAAACTAGATTTCTGTTTTGCAACAGAAAATAATTACTTAACACAATATTTTTAAAATTTGGACACCCCCCCCCCCAAAAAAAAAAAAAAAAAGTACGGGTTTTTGTTATTACTTCTTTTGCTGTCATAATTCTAATAAATAAAGGATAAATTACGGAATTTGATTCTCAGAACTTAACAACGTGCATTTTTTCGTGACTAATCTACTGAGGCAAGTTTACTGGCAATCCACGTAAGAGTTTAGCAACTTTGAATGAAGATATACACAAACAAGAAAAAATTTGTTTCTTTTCCCTTACTAAGAAGCAGCTCCGTTTTTAGAGCATGAAAAAAAGAAATTTCAACACGGTGGAGGTGAAAGTTCAGAACGTGTATGTGCATTACCCCGTGTCCACTAACACGCTCTGCATGTTGATCAGCTACAGCAAAACCTCCAGACTGGAGGATCAAATCTTCTGCGGGTAAATAGTGTCTTTGTATGAGAATAACCTTGTTTCTTTCTTGTTTTCTTCAGTAAATGCATGATGGGTCAATGGAACTGCAAAGACTTGCCCTGCCCTGGAAGGTGTTCGCTGGAAGGAGGCTCCTTCGTTACCACCTTTGATTCTAGATCGTACAGGTTCCATGGGGTTTGCACTTATGTCCTGATGAAGGTAATTTCCTGCAGTCTGGAAACACATAATATCAAGTGGTTACATTTTAGCCTGTCTTTGGTTTCCTATTGGAACACAAACTGAGGTCTTACTATGATATGCATTTCTTCTACAAATCATTGTTATTCTGACAGAGACTTCCCTTTTCGCTGTTTTCCTCCAGAGTTCCAGCCTGCCGCACAACGGAACCCTAATGGCTGTGTATGAAAAATCTGGTTATTCCCATTCTGAGACGTCGCTTAGTGCTGTCATTTACCTATCCACAAAGGCAAGTGCTGCCTCCACAGGTCCTGTCCAGCATTTCAGTAACCAGCTTAGCAAAATAGCATTTAAAGTCATTGCTAGTAGCCTGAACTGAAAAATGGTGGGGGATAGATACTGAAGGAAGTTCATGCATACACAGGAAAATCTCAGCTGCCACAGCAACTCGGGAAGTCAGAGCATTTTCAAAGTGAAAACTGAAAGCAGTATGGAATAACATGTGAGAAAAAGCTTGAATTGACCTTTTCCTATGATATAGGTCACTGACAATACAGTCGCCTAAGTTAAATAACATATAAATACCATCGGTACAGATAATTACTGCTGATTCCATGTCCATTTCTTACAGGACAAAATTGTGATTTCTCAGAATGAACTCCTTACTGATGATGATGAACTTAAGCGGCTGCCTTACCGATCAGGTAAACAAAAGGGAATAGGTGTAAAATCCAAATTCCATTAAATGTCTGTTGTACACAAACCAGCATCTTTTCTCTCGCAGCTGCCAATAGCAGAGGTTTTAAAGGAAGGTTAAAATCCTGCCTATTGCATCTGTCCCTCTGTGGAGAGCTGTGTGTGGAAGGAGAGGACTCCTGGAACACTTACCTGTGTATTAAAATTGTTACCTTGCAATATCCTATGGATAAAAATATCTATTTCTAAATATCCTTGTTCTTTTAGGAGACATCACTATTTTCAGACAGTCCTCAATGTACATTCAAATGTATACAAACTTTGGGCTGGAACTTGTCGTTCAAACATCACCCGTGTTCCAGGCCTACGTGAAAGTTGAATCACAGTACAAAGGCAGAACCCTAGGTAAGAAACTTAGACCCCATGTGAAGGAGAAAATGTAGGGAGTGTGATTTTGAAAGCTTAGCACCCATCCTTTAAGGAATAAACTTTCTTCTCTACGTTCAAATGAAACTCAAAAATACCTGCATTAGAAAACTGATGTGCTAAGAAGTTGTTTTTCACTAATAATTTTTAAATTAATTTTTAAAAAATTGATGGGTGACAGTTTCTGCATGGAATACAACACTGTTCTTCACATGGACACATGTTCTTCACTGGACAAGTGGTAATGGCCTCAGGTTGCGCCAGGTTTAGGTTGGATATGAGGAAGAAGTTCTTTACTGAAAGAGTGGTTAGGCACTGGAACAGGCTGCCCAGGGCAGTGGTGGAGTCACCATCC
>JAVSBS010015802.1:6517-32018 GCA_033124195.1 Coracias cyanogaster
AAACCATGTTTCAAGACAGGATTCGCCTTTACAAAATTTCCATCACCTGGAAGACTGGAAGCCAAGCCAAGAAAAAAATCTGAGACTAATTCACTAATCCCAGGACTGCAACCAATAGAAAATGTCCTGTCTATTTTTTTTATGTGATTAACAAATGTAAGTATCAGCAGAAACTGTAGCAGGTTAAAAGTCTATATATTTACAATGACCCTTAGATATTGTATCTGAAAAAACATAACGTAGGAGAATTTTCCACAAAAATATTTATCCTAAAGTTACATGAACATTTTATTTTATTCAATTATTCTAGTCCATACCTGTAAACCTGCCAGTTGAGCAGTGGACTTCCTTTTAAGGCAGAGAATGAGTGCCACAAATGCATTTAAGTCCTCCAGAGAGAGGCTACTGACCTAAAACAGATGAAAAAAGAACACATTATCTGATGGCTCTGAAGAGGAACTTCCTGAAAATTGACTCCTCTTGCTCAACCACACCAAACTTAAATCAATGTCCTCACGAAGTTATGACCACTATGAATGCATCACCTAGAAAAAGACACCTAAAGAGTACAAAATACTTTCACAACCTGAATGAAGTAAATACCCCAATATCCATGCATAGGGTATATACATGGATTTCCACACATCAAACAAAATGCCCATCCTTCATGTATTCCCTTCTCCTCTTCCTTTGGAGGTTCTTAATAACAGGAAATTTCTTTATCTCCATAACACAAAGCATAGTAAAAAAAATAGATGGGAAACAAAATTGACTTTATAATAAAGATCCAGAATAAATACCTCTTCAAGGAGTCACAGATGATGATTACTAGGATTTCTTACAAAATGCTTGCAAGATTATCTGCAAGATTAACTTTAAAAATAATCTAGAATATTTTAATTACCTATTTTAAGCTAAATTTCAGGATTAAAAAAAACATATTTGGATTCTTTTAGTTTTTTAGGCTACATATTGAAGTGAGAAGAACTAAAAATTTTAGGAAAATAAACCTAAAATGTTCAAGTGGGCAAACATAAAGAAAAACTCTGAATTCATGTAGCAGTTCACTAATACTTCTATTAGAAAGGGAGAATTGGGGCATCTACTGTTGTGAAAAATATTCTGAGATTCCATAGAGGCACATGGTCACCTCAGGAGAAAGACAGCACCTCTAGACCAGCTGGGCTGATTCCCTGGCAACACCACTCCAGTTCTGATCTCTTGTTTCCTCTTACAAGAATACTATAGACTATACACGTGGACCAAATATTTGTTACAAATGTTAAGGCTATAAAGAGGGCTCTGAGTGAGATCCACAAAGCACTACAACTCTTTATCAATTGGAACTTGAGAGAAGGTTTCTCTTGTAAAGTGTGGAAATGTGCATTGTGGGCTTACAGTACAGTTAAAAGGCTGCCCAAAATTCTGCATTGCCTTTCTTTTACAACTTGCCATTTAATGTGGCATTTAACATTTAACATGCCATTTCAATCCCTTAAGAGTTTCTAAAAGTGACCGAGAAAATGAAGGAGAGAAAAAAAATAACAAAAAGGTATTGATATAAATCAATAGAAAAGGAAAACAAAAACAAAAACCCAACACTAAGAAGTAACCCATTCTTTCCTCCTCAAGATAAAAATTATTCAACCACTTTTTGGTTTTTTTCATATCAGGCGCTGCTGCTTGTCCCACTGTAAAATACTTTCCCCTCTATGATGCTGTTAAAACTTGCATAAAGCATAAGAATGTCAGGGATATCAGAAAAGCTTTAAGCTTTCAAAATGCTCCTTGGTATTCATTAACTCTCCCTGGCTGCTAAGATCTGATAATGGCCCCACTTTATCCTGTATTTCAAGTCAGGTGTCACCTTTGTGTAGAAGGCAACAAGAGCAGTTCACCACATCTGCACATTTTATATATTGGAGTAAGAGAAAACGTGACTTCATCTACAAAACAATTCTTAATACTTGCATCATTTTGTTCTATGAAAAGTCAGTCATAGATTGCTTGCAAGTACAACAGCAAGGAAATGCCCCCATCAGAGCAGATCAGCCAAAATACTTACAAATATCAAAACACTTCTTTAGAGAAGTATTTTATTCAGTAACTGAATTTGGTGAGTTATCACACTTCCATCGTCAGAATTCTTCCAAAACTGTAAAAGCTTGAAAAGAGAAATTTCCTCTGTCTTTGGAGGCTCCACAGTTTGATATTTGAACTCATTTACTCCTTTCCCCAACTTACTATTTTGTAATTTTTTCACTATTTTTGTTCTTAATGTGGAAGATACCTGAAAGTACCATCACTGAACAGATCATTATTCAAATCAATGCCTTCTTTACATAGTTAAGATTTGCTTGTTGGAAATCTTTTCTCCATTAAAAAAAAAATGTGGCTGAAGTTTTCATTAAATACTTGCACATAAATTTTGAAGAAACCAGATGGGTTGGTCAGTATGCTCGTTCCTGCATAAACCTAAGGTTTAGGTTGGATTAAGTAATAATAAGTAATGAAGTTTTAAAGAAGTTTATTTCTCCTTCCTACGAGCTGAAGGAAATGATGTTAGCCTGCTTCAAGACAACCTACAATTGCTCAACTTAAACTACCTTTGGGCTAACAATCCACCTACCTCTCTAATACAAATATGAGACTAAAGTGTACAGACAAGAACTGGACCACAGTTAGACAAACATTGTTTTCTCAGCTACAAAACAAATGGAAGCAGTATGGCCAGCTCAAAGCACAGCTGCTGACACTCTTGCTCTCATGTTTTCCCCTCAAACACTGCAAGAAAACAAATGGACAGTATCAGAGAACTTGCCAAAGTTTATAACAACTCAGCAAATTAAAACATTTTAACCCAAATCAATTCCCTGGTCTAGTTCACAGGGTACATTGTATCAGTGCAACTCAGAGGCTAGAAGAGAATCAGGGAAACAGGACAGGTGTGGAGAAACTGGCAATGCCATGAAAAACCTTCCATCAAACTAAACGCTTTGCATGATCCCTCTGCGATCATTCTTGTTGAAAACATGAGCTGCAAAATTATTTTTATCTCTGTTATTAACATTAGCCATTGGATAATAGGTTCTGAAAACCATATCCCTAACAAGCACTTTTTTTCCACTTTTTATTAACATGCTGTGATCAAGGCTCAATATATTCGCATTTCTGTTGGTGTTTTGTCCTGCTACTCCTTCTTAATCTCACTAAAGAAACACTTCTCAAATAATTTAGTAATCGTGCTACGAAAGGGTGAACAGGATAGCACAATAAATAAATGAAATACTGAAAACATGAATAAACTAAACTGATTTCATATCCAAACATGAAAAACACTTCAAGTATGTTAAAAGCTAAGTACATTATATGCATCTTGTGGAACTGAAAGTACAAGCCATGAAATGATGTGTAATGAGTTTCACCTTCAAAAAACTTTCCAGTTATATTCTGATGTACAAAAATTAAAGGAAGAAAAAAGAGCTATATGGATAAGTAGTATAATTCTCCATATGTACTTCCTCAATGCATCCTCTAAGCTTGAGCAAGAACGTATGAAGGAAAAAGAAAGGAAAAGTCAGGGAGAACTTGTTTTCATGTATCATACACCAGCATATATACCTGTTATTGAGGGAAGTGAAGTCTGAAAAAGCAAAACAAAAGACGAGAAGCAGTCAGTGTAAGTAAAAGTGCAACAGAGTTTATCAGATTAGATAAAGGCAGTATAATTTTCTCATCCTCAGAGAGGAAAATCTGTTTGTGAGATCAGCATTCAAAAGGTGGCAAGTACAGACAATATATTAAATACCTAAGAGAAATGTAAATAATGAAGTAGTATTGTATTTAATCTTGTGTTCCTTTTTATTACAATTAAGGTAGTCTGCAGGCTGCCAAATGTTTGGAATTGTAACAGAACTGCTACCTAATGATCCCCTATTATTCAGAATTTAATTAGAAGAGCCATATCCTCAGTTCTGGCTTGAAACTGAGTACATAGACAAGATGATGTGAAAAAGGAGTGAGAGCTGACTGAATATTTATGTTGTCTGTTTGCACAGCCTGCATAGTCACCTGAAGGAATGTCTTCTTTTGATGATATAAAGGAAAGACAAAAAGAGAAGCTTTAATTTGCAAATAGGTCCTCAAACGTGGGGGAAATCTCTCAGTTTACATTCTGTCTGTTAAACTGCTCAAGGGGCTTTGTCATGGGCACGTGCAAGTTATGATTAACTACTGAAAAACCCCAAGTGTTCCTGGAACAGGATGATGCATGTTAAATGGAGTAATTAAAAATACCGTAATGCAGTACTATTATATTTTATAACTATGCCTACAGTGAATATTAAGAGAAATATCCAGCACAGGCTAGCAAGAAAGTTCATTAGGTAATCATGTCAGGGTTGACAGCTGAAGAAAAAACTACCCAACTGTCCCAGTTACCTGCATCATAAGATAGGCCAGCAAGCAGCAGAACGCTGCAACAGGTGCTTCTAGAGCTTGGAGCACTTCCATCCCGTCCTGAAGGTGAAAGCATGCCAGAAATGTACTATACCGTTGCTTTTCCACATCAGGTCCTTTGGCAAACCACAGTGTTTTCAAATTAGGTGTTCCACCTACAAAAGAAATCCATTACTTTATCTTGGCAGCAACAAGATAAAACATGCCTAATTCATTACAACCTGAAAGGAAACAACTGATCTGCTCTTGGCACTTGGCAAGAACCACAGAGTGGAAAATAAAATGTATTTGACAAAACTTGACATTTGAAAAAAAGGAAAAAGAAAGGTTTGTAATTTAAGCAAATTGTATTAAATATAGGCATGTTTAAGCAGAGGACTGAATTCAATTGTTACAATACAGGCAACTTTGAGACCGCAAGCTTTCACCCTTTGCAAAAACAAAGTTTGTCCTTTCCGTTGCAGATCCACAGCATTGAATGAGGTTAGCTTCATCACAAAATAGTGATTCAGCAGAAAACAACCTTATCTGTTTCTTCTCACTCCCTCCCAGAGCTAGCACACCAGAGGTCCTTGAAGGATCTTCACATTGCCTCCCTTATAATCACTAGTTTTAACGAACAAACTGGTCACCTAAGCTGTTTGCTGGCAAATATACATTCTCCACAAAACACTGTGCCGTATGATTCCTCTGAAGTAAATCCCAGTTTGGGAACAAAACCCAAGGCTGTCTAGTATTTTGCACTCCCTAGGCTACTGTATGAAACACTGTTGCAAACAAACAAAAGAACTGTCATCAGTTATGTATAACCTATCTTTTCAGACTTTAAATACCATTCACCTAGGTCTCTAAATCCTTAAAATTTATCCATGTTGCCATCTCCCAACTTGTGATACGTGTGAACTAATGTAAAATTTGCTCCACATTTAAATTACATGTAATCTATTATCAAAATAAACACTAATGCATGTGAAATAACAGAACAACTAACTGCTTATGCCTAAGAATCCCAATTAAAGACAGAATCCTCCCATAAAGTAGTGTTGCTTCTGCAGTTAAATAAAAAGAGGTGTGAAGTTTAAATGTGGGCTAATTAAGCTACATTTGGTAACACCTTTTCCTTTTTCGTGTGACATGCAGCAGCTGTAGTCCAGTTAGGAACACTTGGTCATAATAAATGGTTAAAGTGACAAGGTGCTGAAATCTACATAGACAATGTTTATTTAGCCAAGAAAGCCCATTAACCAAATGGTACTAATTCTTTGGAGAGGGGGAAACTAGAAAAGAAGTTAGTATTTTCTTTTTTCATCTCCCTGATGGATGTTTCTTTTACTATTTTTAAGACTAACTCTCCTGTCAAAGGTTTTAACCATGTAAAGAACAAAATCATAAAATCTGTAAGTTTCTAACCTTATTTTGTAGGAAAATATATATAGAAAGAAAAAATACCAGTTGCTTGACTGAATTTAGAAATGCATGTTAGTGATAACACAAATATTGGCAGTGAATGGGCCAGTACAGACAGCATGGTAAGACTCAGATAACTGGTTTTGATACTGGTAATTGCTGCCTTAAGAAAAAAAAAAGAACAGCAGAGACTGACTTTGAGGAAGAAAAGCAAATGTAACACGTATAAAACCAAAACAAAGCCAACTTTTTCTACCAAGGCTAAGAAAATGTGTGAGAAAACTTTCACATGGGTAAACTCAAATAGTTTTGATGGTTTCTGCTTTCCAGAAGGTTCCCTATCAGTTGCATATGAAGAGATACACCAAGAGTCAGTTAGAGTACTCTTTCCATCTGTACAGTTTGGGGTTTTGTTTTTTTTTTAAAATAAATTGCATCCAGAGGTGTATCTAATAATAGAAATTCTTATTTCTTCAGAGTAAAGCCATGAACTACATCAATAATCAAGATTACATATCTATATTGAGAGAGCTCAACAAAAAATGCAAGACATCTCTTCCATAAACAGTTTCTTACACTTTCAGAAACAACATCTACTTGTGCCTGGGAAAAAGAGGTACTGATGAATTATGAGTTATTCATTCTGGGAAAGAAAACTTGACTCTATCTCCTTTTGAAACATACCAACCAAAAGTTTTATTTTTCTGAAAGGATCTCTTCTACAAGTAATTAAATTCCATGTAATACCCACAAGTGATCTATTATATTAACCCTTAAATGAAAGATAAGTAAAACAAAGAAACAAATACACAGAAGGTTAATGACTCTCCCATTATATATAGAGTCAACAACAGAAATATATAGTAGACGCACAAAACTGTTCACTGTTCCAGTTACATCCTCACTACATACATTACAGCAATTAGGGAACATTCCTGCAAGAAATATACTTGGATAGGGAGGAGAAATATTTTATTTTCTAAACACATCTAAATATTTACCAAATTAACCTTAAAACTCCCCCAAACTGAGTAACATAAGGGAAACAGAACATAGCATACTTAGTTTTCTCCTAACTTTTACAGTAAAGATGTATCAATTACATATATCTATCTATCCTGCTGGGGTTGCAGTGACAGAGAGATACTCAAAACACTGCATATGCTTACGGTTAATCTCAACATGCATGACACTGTGTGAAAACTGTATTCAGTAGTATGTAAACTGTAGTCCTTGAGAACTCTGAGAAGAAAAGCACCACAAAGACCTCCATGGAAGTCAAGAGGTACTACTTGCCTAAACGCAAAACCAGACAACCAACAAGTTAAGAGGAAAAGCGTTGACTGAATTATTTTCTTCCTTTTTCCTTTTCGCTCACACATTTAAAGACACTGCCACATAGAAAGCATCATGATAAACAAGAGCACTCCTAGGAATACTCAGGAAAGAAAGAAAGGAAATAAATATTTATTTCATTTGTTTGCACTTCAATAACTGATTTAGGAATATGAAATGCACGCAAAAGTTGTGGAATTCATTCATACTAAGGTATCACTGAACTCAAGGCTTATACAAAGGTGATCCTTATATTCACACCAACATAAAACAGGTCATCATTGTGTATCTACAGATAAATACATAATATTAACTGTCCATGTATATTGGACTATTGAAATTTCATTTTATAACACCAGTAACTGTACTTTAACTCTTCATCATTTTATGTGCTTATGTAAATGCAGAACAATAAGTTTATAAAAGTGTACTTGCAAGGAACACTCAACACTGACTTGTCAACAAATGTGGCCCATTTTAAAGATGCCATAAACTCAAATTTCAATTGAACCTGACCATTAAAGAAGCATTCCTGAGACAGCATTTTGAACATAAGTGTATTTATGGCATATTCCTGTGAAATGCAATAATTACAATACTGAAGGTACATCCAAACTCCTGTGGTATGAAGATACAATATCCTACATATTTTCAGAAGTAAAATTAAAAAGGGAGTCCACACATTTCCAGCAAAGACCTTAAAACGTCCTCTGTTCCATATAAGCTGTGCACATACCAAATAGATGCACTACATTCACAAGATGTGGATGTTAAACAGTATTTTCTTGGATCACAGAGCTTCTGAAAGTATTCATTTTTCAGAGACATTTTTATCAATTTAAGTGCTGCTTTTTAAGTGCCAAGGTATAGGAAACACCATGAATACATTCATTCAACTGAAAGGAAACATTTCAGAAGGGAGAAAGACAAGACAATGTGAGTAATTCAGAAGACTCTTTCAAGAAAAATACGTGTACATAATACACACTATATTTTAAATATATTTTAAGGTATTATCTTACAGTCTTTAGGATTCAATATTTCATTTTTTAAAAAGCTAACAATCGATCTATAAAAATATATTCAATCTATCACCTGCAAGCTTTTCAGATGTGAGACAGTTCTGATGTTTTATACACACACACAAAATCAGTGGGAATTATGCATTCTTTTTAAGATCAATACAAAATTTAAAATATTTATGGTTATGCATATTACAGTTCCAGGGTCACATCAAATACTCTTCTCCAGACTTTTTATTTTACATCAAATTCAATAAAGTCAGGATTTCCCATATAGTCTCAGTACACTTCTAAAGTAGTTGTGATGATGAAGTTATCATTTTTTTTCCAAAAAAAGAGAAACAACCAAAGAACCTTCCCAGATTAATTGCACCTGTGATTTTTCAAGTAGTTCCTGGTAAGGTTTTTTTCTCTTTTTGAGTAACCTGGTCTCAATTGACAGCTTTGAACTCTAACTTCCTATAACAACTTCTTTAAATTTAGCTCTAAATATGATCCCTATCTGAAAAATGTGATGCGCTATTGAGAACCTTATTTGGTGAATTAGAAAGTCATGCTGTGGAAAATAAGATGCATGAGCGAATGTAAGGCATACAAATATGGACTGCAAAAATTTTAGAAAAATATTTGTTCACTGAAGGAATGACAACAGAGCACTAAAAATAAACACTAGAAGTCCTGCTCCCCTTTTTTAATAGTCTGCTTGAACAGCTCTTCATTACTGAGTTACTAAAGATTATGGCTGAGAATATGCTGGTTTTATAAACTTCTCTTATGTGGTTGCTATAAACAAACAAACACTGTAATTTTAAAACGTGTTTATTGCCAACATGAAGGTGGGTTCTACGTGTAGCATGTTTGCAGAGCAATAGAATCAGAGCACATGAGATTAAGTGGATTCCTCTCCAGAAAGGGAGGAAGATACTGTACTGTCTGGAAAGGAAAATGTCACAACAATAAGTACAGTGTATTTGCCATGCAAACTGGAATGTAGCTACATAGGTTACTCAGTTGCGTTTTGCTTGCTTGTTTTACAAATGTGTATTCCCAGATCACTGTACGCTGAAACAAAACAGTTGTACAGGACATACAGATCAATTTTTACCTGCATATTCATATCCATTTGGAAAATTTCACACCAATTTCATGCTATCATCCAGTCAATTAGATAATCACTCTCCTAATATCGTATCAGGGGTACTGGACAGTGAAACTACTGCATATCAAAATGAAACCTTGTTTGCACTTTGTCTATGTAACTAATTTCTTTCCACGAATTTCCTTTCAAAAGAATTTTGAAAAGGCTGATATCTCAAGAGCAAGTGTTTTTGCTTCATCCTTGAATTTGAAAAAACCTCTGAGCTCCTGATCCTTATGATAGCAGATGACCAGATACAGTGAGCGAGCTGTGAGAGTAAAGATAGAGGGGTCACGACTGCAATAACATGGACAAATGAACAATTAGAACAATTTTCCCTCAGAAAAAATACAGTGCTGTTTAGTTTCTATCCTAAAATTGTATTGCACGATGGAATTTAGTGATAAAGAGATAAGTGACACACACGATGCCTGACCTTTTCACTAATGTGTATGATACTTCCTTGTAAATGTAACACATTCCTCATAATGCTAATTCACTAAGAGTGTTCATCAATATGTCCTTTACCAAAGGAGAGAAGATAAAACTACACAAAACAATTGATGCTTAAGACAGTAGAAACAGCTTAACAAAAACAGACAGCCAAGTTATTTTTCTATTGAAAGCTGGATTCTCATTTTAGGTTGTCACAGGTGATCTAAAAATTAACTTTTTAAATATCCTCTGACAGTCTCATTAACATATTATCTCAAACAGCTTAATAAATGCATTTTAATATGGCTCCACACACCACGTGTGCTGGCCTCAGAGCAGTATTTAGAATCTCTAAGAAATTGTTAGCATTTCAGAACGCATGTTTGAATTAGCACTGGGTTTAACAAGACATAGTAATAACACATAGCTCAAAGCTGAATCCTATTATCATAGAAGCACTGAATCATTTAGGTTGCAAAAGACCTCTAGGATCATCAAGTCCAACCTTCACCCCAACATCTCCCTGACCCATTATTACACAGGATAATTAAAAGCAATTACAGCCATGCAGCATTTCTACTTTAGCTCCCTGTTCTCCACAGCTGTTTTAGATTTCATATCAAACATGATGAAACGTGGATTGTTTAACTTGATTTTAGTGATGTCATTATTTCAGTTCAGAATTAAACACATTTTTGTTCTACCTGGAATAGAAGGTTCTACAGGTTGTATCAGCTCCGGCTGCTGGAGAGGATTTCCAAAATACACAAACCATTCTTTTACCAAAGGATAGGCTCCATCTAAAAAAGTCAGAATTGGATCAGTAAGTCAAATGCAAGTACTGACACCAGTAAAAGCTGGAAGCAGTGGTGATCAGGATTCTAAAGTAACAGAAGGCACTTCATAATGACTCATTTGCTCAACTTCTTTTAAAAACAAACCAAGAAAAATTAGTTTTAGTATCTTCATCACAAATCATCCGAACAAATGAAGAGAGTTTGAATTATGTACTATAAACAGGAGTTTAGAGTTGGGAACTGCAGCCAAAAATTTAAGTACAAGAATCTGTGGAAAGAATTCTAAAACAGCTTTCAGTCATTTTTAGGCCTTCCCATTCCCAAGGCAGTTAAGGAAGCTGTGGAGGCATCTGGCATAACTTTGAGACCTACATGAGCTACCTCAGCCTCTCAGAGCTGTCACACTGCCACATACACAGGCAGTCCTTAATATGATTCTCCTCCCAACTTGCCCTGACATTTCCTGTGTCAGAGTTTGAGACAAAATCTTTATAAGGAGGCCTTGATGGCTATTTGAAAGCTGACAGCAATGGAGTCATCCCACCATTAGATGAGCTTTTACAGCCCATTGTTCAGACCTTTTATCTAGTACAAAGGGATTGTTTATGCATAATAGCTCAAGTGGCTTCCTACCCTCTAACCCCAACACTGCCCCGCCCCCAGTAGAGTAGGGTGCCTCTTAAATTAAAAATTTCACTACTTGAGTTGTGCATCTACTTGATGCTTAAAAAAAACCAAAACAAACCCACAAATGAAAATACCCTCGGAAGCATTTAAGAATTTTTGAAATGCAGTTTATCCAATTTCCCATATTCAGCTCAATCATTCCAATGCAAGTCTTCGTAAAAAAACCCCTAGAATCACTATCATTGTTATAAATGGTGCTTCTGCATTCTGTTGAGATTTTGCTTATGGCAACCATGTCATAGTGCCCTGAATTTCCAACCTCTGTAGTCTTGTGAACAGTATGAAAAACACAGATTTAGCTAGTCCTGGGCACTTGAAATAGTTCTCAAATCTTTCCCAGGCAAACATCAGAGCTTTTTTTTCCCTTCCCAGGTTCACAGAATTGCATCTCTAATTCCTTCCAGTGCTGAAGCCACTGTTCTTAAAAATCCCTGCCTTTTATCACCAATTCCAATCACTCTGCACTTTACTGCACAAGTATTTCTGATGCCACATTATGAACCCTCATGTAGCTTATATCAAACCAAACAAATCTCTCCAACAGTCCCCTTCCCTCCAACATCCCTAAAACTCTGGTCACATTTATTTTCTGATCTCATTCACAGCTCAGTGCTGCAAATGGTTATTGACAGGAATGAACGGGTAGCGTGCTGTGGTGCAAGGGCAGAAATTCCCCAGATGTCAGGGATAAGAGAGGGGGAAAAGAACATGACAATATCTGTTTTACAGCCCTGCTTCTTCTTCCTTCCATACCCATGGACCTGCAGCACAAACTCCCAATAAAGGCAGGGGACTGAAGAACCAACAGCTGGACTATGAGGGATAGCATTACACCTGGCTTTCCATGCTTCACTGTTCAAAAACTGATGACATCAAGAATAAAATAAAAAATGCCTACAGTAGGCAAAAAAAAAAAGCCTTCAACTGCACATTCCAGTAGCTGAATAGTCTCATGTCTTGATTATAAATAATTGCCTATGATAATACTATTTCATGAACAAACCCCTCCAATTTAATATCCTAAAGTCACTTTCAGAAACATTCTGATGTTTTAGCATTCTGGTTTAACATTTATCATGTAAATTACTCTGCTTTATTCAATCTACTCAGCTCACTCAGCCTCCCAGATTTCAGCCTGGCTTTTTAAGGAAACAAACCTAATGCAATTAGGACACGTGTCTTATAATTAATTCATGGAAGCACTGTTCTGTTTCAACTAAACCTGACAGAGAAGAAGAAATTTCAGATGTATTAAGTTCCTAAACATTTTGTGAAACTGGTGACTCAGCTGACAGAGGGATCCTATTCGGGCACTAACCGAAAGAAAGGTAGGGAAGTCAAGTTACCTGTTGTATCCTAACACACTGAATGGCAAATCAATACACAAGTAGTTATGGAAGAGCTAGAGCTGAATAAAAAGGTAGATGGGATTTGAGGAGAGCAGGAAGCAATAGAGAATGTACTTGAGAACTCAATATATTGCAAGAGGGAGTTGTCAAGGACAAGAAGTAAATAAGAAGTTAAGAGGATGCTAGGAAGGAGCATGGAAATATTAAAGTTTTGCTGAGGGGAAGCTAGCATGAAGAGCCACTCTTTATGAGTTCCACAACTCACAGAACGACTCGTCAAATGTCTCTATATTCCAAATCCAGTGAAATACTATGTTTACCTCACCCATTGAGCTCAAGCACAGTAAAAAGAAAAGTCAATAGCAAAACTCCAGTTTTGTTCTTTTAATACACATCAATGTTGGTACAGGATGTAGTACCACATCAGCTGAGTGCTTTTCTCTATTATAGTCCATTTGTAACAAAAGCATATTACTGTTTACATATGCAGCCAAATTAATATAGCCGAATGCAAGGTCCTGCAAACTGACAGTCCATTAACATACCAAGAAAAAAATGGAGACACAATTATTAAATACTAACCCTCCCTGCATGGAAATCTCTCTGGAAAAGAACCCCCACTTTTTAAACTCTTTTTCCCCACAACACACACAGAGTTTCACCAGTAAAATTTGAAAAATAGCAGTTCCTTTGTTTAAATAGATTCTGACAACCTGTGGAAGCACTGCTCAGGCAGCCCATGGAAAATTTCAACTATGCGCAACACACGAGATGGTTGGAAACGCTGTTATGTGCGCTCCTCTACACTTGCAGCAATGGCAGCCCTCTGGAGTGGTCCTGGTGATAACTGGCAAAAATTCTGCTGACAAACTATTTTTGACAACCTCGAAGTGAGGGTCAGTCTGGCCTGCTAATGTTAGAACTAGGAGTGATGCCAGGACTTCCAGGAGCTGGCCACAGGCTTAGGCTACATTACATAACCTCCTAATTGGCAACAGTCACGCAGGTGCAGGTACTTTCATGGACTGCGCTAGTGCCAAAACCTGCCGGCTTTGTTCTGAACTCTTCGCACACAAAAGAAAGAGCTCAGCTGGCCTGTCAAGGTCCATTATTTACTGTCATTTTTGCCTCCTTCCTGAATTTTTCCAAGAATGCTGTTTTTCTAGGAAAGATGCTGAAAGTTGACAATTTCTATATCGCTATATGCAATATTCCATGTAATGACCAGAAAAAGCTCTCAATTAATTATGAAGACACCTTTAAAATACACAGGCAACAAATGCCACGTTATATTGATCACCATCAACCCCCTACTTATTTTTGTAGGGTAAAAAATAAGGCTGTGATTCTAGCAGCATTTCCACGAGTAAAGGGATGCACAAGCTTATCAGATATCAAACTATACCAAAAGCATAGGTTCATGAGCAATTCTTTCAGCAGCACTGCTAAATTTTACAGGCAACCACTGATTTGCTCATTCCTACTCCCTGCCATTCCCTTGGGCTGTTTCATCACAGCTGTTTGTGGCTGTGCAGAGTCAGATGGCGAAAAGGGACCAGGTTACTTACCCAACTGCAACAAAGGGACAGAAGAGAGAGAGGGGCTATTTTCAGTTTCACAAACTAGGCCACCACACAGCTGCACAAACAGCTGCACCAGCACAACTGAGAGGTTGCACAGGGACTAAAATGAGTGGCTGTGCAAGAGAATTACTTAAACTGGCACTGATAGCAAAAGAAATGCTTATCACACCATGGCTTCAGGGGAAGTGGAATGGTCTAGGTGCATGATTTCAAAAGATATGACAACATCCAGCACCTATGGATTCTTGGATCTCAGGCACCCTTGGAAATCTCAACCTAGACATTGAAAATTAACTGTCTCTTGTTTCTGAGTAGAGGAAACAGTTTACATTATTTTTAACCTATTCTTACTAAAACCATAACCACTGCTTTTACTAAATGTTGGCTGCTTTGCTATTCCTATTTAACAGTAAATAGGCAGATTTGCCAACTGCAAAGAAGTCAGTTTCCAACACAAGAACCTGGTAATTGTGGGATCTTAAGGAATCAAAAAGAGGACCACAAACACACTCATCTCCACTGCAAACTTGAACACTGTGTAGAGTTAGCCAAGGCAGCTTCAAATGAGCCACATCAGCAACTCTATCACAATGGCAGCAGACTCCACATGGACTAATTTAATTGGTTGACTCCTTCCAATAAGCTCCTTTTAAATTCTAATCCAAAGTAGTTCTCCATTATACCACAACCTACATATAGTGTAGGTTACTTCTTCCCATCCTACCCCTTACTACTAGGAAGTGACATGGTTAAAGCAGTCAAAGGTAGATAAACGCACTAAAAAATGCAGATTTAATAGAGGTGCCCATGCAGACACACTCTACCTACATTTCTGGAAGGGTTAAGGATTGAGGGTACACGAGGAAAATTTAGAAAATTATCTCTGGAACTTGAAGCATTATCTGATAACAAATCATACATGTTACCTGTGGTTTAATTCTAAAATCACTTTCTTAAAATGAGACCTCTTTCACATTCAAATTTCACTTTCAGTAAGATTCTAAATTAATGTTTCTGTATTTCAATTCTAATCTTCTTCATCTGAGTACTACAGACACTGTAACACAAATGCAAATCTGCCTACTACTCTGGCATCTTGCAGTAACAATTGTTAATTAGAAGTTTTGGTCTGGGTGTTTCTGAAAACATCAGTGAATATCCTGCTGCTTAGAGGAATAAACAAAACCTAACCAAGTTATAATTGTCCACAAAATTTAGAGGCAGTAGGCCGAAAAATGAAAAATGACAGATGTGCATGATTACTACTGAGATTTTTGTTACTCTCTCCAAATGACTACGTAAACTCTGATTCAGTTTTTACTATTTTTTTTCCTATTATGGCACAACTTGAACCTCTAGCTGCTGAAGGAAATTACCTTAATTATCTTTCTGTGCCATCCTAAGCACATAGTTGGAATGGTGTGGTGGCGGTGAACTTTTATCAATGAAATGTAAAGTGACTACTAAGGAGAAATCAACATATTAAGAAGAACAGAAGTTCAGTACACTTTTATTTTTCAATTCACTGCCTGAAAGACACTGCAAAGATAACATTTAACCTATGGAAGTCTTGAGAACATATAATTTGTCCAAGGATGTGAATAAAGAATTCTCTGCCTTAAAGCAGAAGAATGGAAGCATATATATATATATACACACACACACACACACACCTGTTTATAATATATATATCTGTTTACACCACTCGATAAAGAAATCATGTTTTCTTGCACTTTGATGAAAGAACTAATCATCTCTGGCATGACTACCCGCATTTGTATTACTACAGTAACTATATTTGACTGCCCGCTGTTCTTAAAATTGCAGACTTAAAACCAACAGAAGGTAAAACTGTAACAGTGCATTACTGTTCTGCAGAAGTGAATTACAACTCACTAATTCATCAGGAACTACACTTGCCAAAGTAACATAAGGTTTCATATCCTCACAAACTTTTAACATCTTCTAAATGTCACTGTTTTGCTCAATGTTTTGATCATTAACAACTTTCACAACTTCCCATTGAACAAAGAAAAATCCCCAATTTTAAAAAATCTCTTTAAAAGCACTGAAAGCAAACAGCATGCAGAAAAAACACAATTATTGTCATATTTTCTTTTGATTCCTTAAGAAGTACACTTCAGCTGCCCACAATTTTTAGCTTAAATGCCATGCTGATGTAGCCACTGAAACAATGAATTCAATATTCCATATTTCAAAATCGGAAGTATACTTGAACAATAGTGTAAGTACTTTAATCCTTACCTTTTCCAGATTCCAACAATACAGAATAAATATGCTGACGAGCAGGGCGGTAGATAAGTGCCTGTCCAGGAATCTCTGTATCACATTCATCTTCCAAAGAGTTGCTGCACTCAATCTCTCCATTACTCAGAATATTGAAGATTGCGTAATTTTCAGATTGGATATGCTGCTCTTTAGCTAACTGTTCAAAGAAGGAAGAAGGCATTATCTCAAAACTAAGAAGGATCAAAAAGTAACAAAATGTATTCACCATTCGAGGAAATAGAACTTTCTCTATTAGTGGAAATGGAGTGAATAGCCAGGGAGGGAACCACTGCTTTTTCAAATAACACCAGTATAGTATATTTTCAGACATCTATCCTTTTGTGAACAGGAACCCTATCATTGGCTTTTAGCCTCTCCTTGAATTCTTAAAACTTGGGAGGTTTAATTGCAGTTTTTCTAGAGTTCAATTATTCTTAAAATGAATTCTGAATTTAGACATAGAAAAATGAGCTGCCTTCCTTTAATCACCTGAAAAATTTATCTTTCCCTTTAAATAGGGAGTGAAGGCATGACAACCCCCAAACTTTTAATTTTATTGCAAGATGAACTACGTAAGACAGCTCCATTTCTTTCCTGAGCTGACTGAAAAGTTTACCTTGTGGTGAAATTAGAATACTTAACTTCACCACGCTTCTACTTCACAATAGCTCTTACCCAAGGAAAGAAATACAACCTACTTCAGTGAGGAAAAACAGGTCAGAATCTGTGATTCTGAGTTAAGTCAATTATATTCATGGGGTGCCACTAACAAATTCTCCCGGACCCATGCTGTGGGGCGAGCAAGCGCTGAAGTTTCTCTGCTGGGCCTTCTCTGTGTCACACTACCTATATTACTTGGGTTGTGCCACCCATGCTGTTATCTTAGCCTCTTTCACTGGGATTTACTAGATCACTGGACAGAGCCAAAACCACCATTTCTGCAGAATTCCAGTATTTGCAAACCTGGGAATTAAGCAGGTCAAAGCTGCAGTCAATCACTGGGACATTACTGACCAAAACTAATTCTACTGAAATGTCATACTTTCAGAAGTTCTCATGAGCATAAAATCAGTGGCAGCCTTCTGTGTACAATACCAATCAACAGAGCATTTTTTTATAGCAATAAATTAATAGTTGCCCTGGAAGAAATACTTCAGTATTCTTAATACACATAAACAATGTAATCCCCCAAATATACTTTTGTATGAAACAAAAACAAAGAGTTAAGTATTTCTAAGCATGATTTGAATGAAGCATTGAACTATTTTATACAAAGCACTGCCACAGATATGAGATCATTTGAAAATACTTGAGTCTTGAAATCTGCCAATCATCTATACAGCCTTATGTATTTTAAAAAATACATGCTGATTTCAAAAGTATTGCTGTATTCAATGTGCTATCTTGACAAATATTTCTGATTTACACCTACAGCTGTCTAGAAAGTTATGCTCTTCTTTTCTGAGAGAAGCACCAACATGAGGCTGGGTCCTTAAGGTTGGAACTGAGCTGTGTATATCATTTATGTGCAGTTCAGATTATGTGCAAGGTAAGCAGAACTATGTATGGGTTTCAAAATATGAGCAAAGCACAAACATTACATATACAAATATTTAAACACCTGTAACAAAACCAAAAGACAAGTTAACATGTCTACAACTTTGACTGTAATTTCCTTGGCCCAGGGACTGGTTTAATACATGATTTATGCAGCAACAGTGAGGCATTCTTCAATGGAGTTTCTAAACATTATTATTTTATTACAGCATTAGCTCAGCATGAAGCTAGAGAACTGCAACCCTTCAAATGAAGATCAAGCCAAGAAATAATGACCACTTGTCATGCAGACCCCATGGTACATTCTCCTAAGGAATAAGGATATTACCACTATTGTCCTGGCCATAATCCAAACTAGATCATTACATTCTGGCTAATTTTTCCTTGCACTTCAAGCACAAACAATATTTTTCCACACTTTATTAGGATGTAGAGTTGTTGGGTTTTTTAAAATGTCTTCTACTTAACCACTATAGTCAAAAGTGGCATGTATTGTATCTATGTGTGGTTAATAAAAAACCCCAAATAGCTGCAATGAGCATTGCATAGGTTCCAATGTTGTTTTAAAATGGTTTAGAGTCTTTTTAGAAAAGGAAAATGTAAATTATGGGATTACTTTAGAGTAATATGAGGAAACAGAAAAATAGTTTTAAAGAAAATGCTCAAGATAAGGAAAAGATGGACAAAAAAACTCCTATTGGAAGTCTATAGCTGTTGAACAAAATAATGAGTAACAGATGGCTAGTATAGGATCTAAAATACTCTACCTCATAGAGATTTTTTTTTTTAATCTCAGTGTGTTATCTTAATTGCCATGAATTTACAGAATTGTACTCCAGACTTACTACTATTGCATAAACACTGATGCACGGTAGCTCAGCTAAAATATCCAGTCTCTCAGAGTGACCCAGTCTGACTGTACCATTTCTCAGGCTCCAACATCAGCACATCTCTGCCCATGTGGGAAGCCATAGGTGAAACTTGTAAGGGCAGCCCTGCCCTTCAAAGATTAACAAGACACTCAAAGTGCTTTTGGTTCATTCAGGGACAATGAATTGGAAGGATAATTAACCTGATCCAAAAGTAATGAAATACAGATTTACAGGAAGTTTCATCATCTCCTCCACAAGAGCAATTTCAACTTCTCTATTCTTAGCACAACTCCCTTTGGTATCTTGACTGCACATGCCAGGCACAGCCAAGCAGACCGCTAACCACCTGTAGCTGACCTGTGAGTCCTCAAAGCAAAAAAAGCAACTCATTACATCATGCAATATATGGGAAGTAAATCTCTACACCCACTGATAACTCCATATAGGAGCTCCTCCCCATTATCTGACCTGCTTTATGCTTCAAAAAGAGAGGAACCACTTTTATCTAAATGTGCTGCTTCTGCCCTCATCTTGATGCATGCAATAGTCCTACCAATGGCTGTACTTAACAGACAAAAGATTTTGCTCAAGCAAATTTAAATCAATAGGTTCGGTGTGCTCATTACCAACTTCCACCAAGTAGTCACAGTAATAAAGTGACCACTAAGATTTGAAAAACAAGGTACCTGAAAGACTTCTTCATCTTGACACAGGGCTGTTTGTTGCTGAAGAGAGAGCATTTTGCGATTTGTTACATTGGGAAGAATCCATGGAGATTGCTGCCCTGGCAAAAGATAGGACTCCACTCCTCTGTAAAGTAATGTCTTGTCCGATCCCAAAGGTAGCATCTCTTCCAAGTGTTTCAAGCTGCTGTATGAGCATGGAACTTTGGAGATGTAATTTGCTACAGCTAGAAGTACGTTTGTTCTTCTGTTGTACCCGTTATTCTTGTGGCGACTGGTGACTAAACATTTATGCCAAAATCCTTCCAACAAGCTTTCTGGAACAACATCATTGCCAAGCAAGCAAGCAAAGAGGGGTAGGTGTGTCAAACTAAGACCCAGCGCATGGCAAAGATCTTCTCGAGAGTACATAATGGTGACCAGTCTGTCCAAACAGAGCTTCCCAATGGAAAAGTAGGGGCATGTATTATAGATGAGGTAGTCACTATCTTGTCCGAGAATTCCTATGCAGTTATGTTGCAAACCATATGCAGCCACCTCAAAGTCTGCCTCTTGCAACGTGCACACTGTTTTTTGACCAAGCGACTTCAGGGCAAAACGCGTGAAAGTAGGCAAAGCTGAAAGAGAAGTGAACATTTCTTTTCCTGGTTGTTTCCTGTGAGTCTTGATAAACTGAAATATTCTCGCTATTTCCTTGCTATTCTGCAACCTCCGTTTGATCCACTCATCTCTCTTCTTCTCTTCCACCACTCCATCAAAATAAAACACCAACTCGATACCAGCTGCCACAAAAGCTTTAATAAAATCCTCTAAATGGGCAAGGTACTCCCGCCACTGGCCACCGCACACCCAGGATTCCGGTGTGTACCAGTATCTAACACAACTCATGGCATCTACTACAATAACAGGTGGGAAATCAGGATGATCAATGCGGTGCTTTTCTGCCATCTCTCTCAGGTCTACTGTTCTGCATGCATGAGGGCAAACTCTTTCCACAAATCCCTGCAGACCTTTAATGCCCATGGCTGATCTCTGAAACTCACAGCAGTCTGAAAGAGGAAAAATAAAAACATTCTCAAATGCAACACTGAAAAACCTAACGAAACTCTACAAAGAAAAGCAGCTTGGAAAGCGAATGGTCAGTTTTCTTGTTTAGCTGATAGCTTGTTGTGTTGTCCTGGCCTTTAAACAGTTTAAACCAGTTTTACTCCCATCAACAAACTGGACAGAAGCACCCATTCACTTTGGCTTCCACTTCTGCTTTTTTATCAGTGAAAACTGTAAATATCAAAATATTTTCTTAAATAAGACTTAAAATACGTCAGAATAGCATAAAATATAGAAAAGCACACATTGCTAGAAAAACAAGTACAGGTGTAATGAAGAGCTTTCTAATATCTTAGCTGACAGTGTACAACATGAATTAACGGCTTGATTTTCACTCTGAAAGCATATGAACATCTTTAATTAAAGACAGTGAGAAAAAATACTGAAGAACTCTGGAATCAGTCTTGTACTTTGATTGCGCAAATGGCTCAGTTACCATCTGCATTTATAGACAGTAGTCCACTGATATGGCACCAGTTGTAATACCTCTACTTCTGCAATGGTTTTGGTAGTGGCAGTTCTGCTTTGAATCAGAAATTCAATCCATTTTACCATCTTGTCATCTGAAGACATGATTTTCAAGACCTGCTTAAAGAATTAGAGGTTTACCCATATTTTGTGAATCTACAAATCTATCATTAAAGGTAAAGACAATACATTAAGTGGGATTTATAACATGCACAGCAATTTTGAACCAAACTATTTTAAAAGACAGACATGCAAACATCAGCTAGCAATTAAATAAATAAAAATGGAATAAGCCTATTTTCAGTTTAGGAAATACATCATGTCTGAAGAAGAAAGCCTCCAAATTCTGTAGCAGAGCTTAGTAGCATGCTAAATGAACTGATTTACACCTTCTGGAGAGAGAGAGTTGCAGGATAAAATTAAAACCATTTATGACCTCCATTTTTATTTCTTGAAGTCTCAATGCAAAGAAGTTTGTCACAGCCTTTATGATAGCTGTGCTCTTTCCTCTGCCCCTGGAGTTTAAATATCTAATACCCTCTGGACACAGTTTTTTTAACTTCATAGAATGCTTTGGGTTGGAAGGGACCTTTAAAGGTCACCTAGTCCAACCCCCCCTGCAGCAAGCATGGATATCTTCAACCAGATCAGGTTGTTCAGAGCCCCGTCCAACCTGAACTTGAGTTCGTTTCCAGAGACGGGGCATCGACCACCTCCCTGGGCAGCCTGTGCCAGTGTTGTACCAACCACATTGTAAAAATTTTCTCTTATATAATGTAATACGAAATGAAGCTGAGTGCATACAGTAGACCTCATTATTACAAAATCAGAAATAAATGTGTATGAATCTGCTTCACTGCTGCAGATGGACACAAGGTAGGGCACTGCTCTCTCTCTGATGCTACTTCCAGTGTTACCCGGGTATCCTCAAGACTCAAGCCTTCTCCTTTTCCAGGAAAGGTGCACCTCTGATTCCAAATCTTTTGAGCACTGGTAGCTTATAGTTTTTTATTACTTTCCATGGAGACCTAGCAATGGGTGTGAAGGTCTTCATTCATCTTTCAATCACTAGCACTTGCGGCCAGACTAAATGATCTGAGGTCACTACACAGGTGGACTGTGCCATGGCAGATCTTACTTCTGCAAAAACATATTGTGCACAAGTTTTAGTCATGATTCGTAACAGATTCTGTGGCTACACACCTACTGGTAAACAACTTACTAGCTATAGTAGCTATTACTGTACAGTAGTAAATGGAAATGGGATTGGAATGGGACCAAGTGCACCCTCAGCAAGTTTGCTGATGACACCAAGCAGAGTGGCATGGTTGACACACTGGAGGGAAGAGATGCCATCCAGAAGGACCTTGACAGGCTTCAGAGGTGGGCCTGTGTGAAAGTCATGAAGTTCAACAGGCCAAGTGCAAGGTCCTGCAAATGGGTCGGGACAATCCCAAGCACAAATACAGGCTGGATGGAGAATGGACTGAGAGCAGCCCTGAGGAGAAGGACTTGGGGGTGGTGGTTGACGAGAAGCTCAACATGACCTGGCAAGGTGGCCAACTGTATCCTGGGCTGCTTCAAAAGAAGCATGGCCAGCAGGTCAAGGGACTCTGCCCCTTTACTTCACTCGTGAGACCCCACCTGGAGTGATATGTTCAGCTCTGAGGCTCCCAACGTAAGGACATGGACCTGTTGGAATGAGTCCAGAGGAGGGTCACAAAGATGATGAGAGGGCTGGAACACCTCTCCTATGAGGACAGGCCCAGACAATTTTGGTTGTTCAGCCTGGAGGAAGATCCAGAGAGACCTTACAGCAGCCTTCCAATAACTAAAGTTGGCCTACAAAAAAGCCAGAGAGGGACTACTTACAAGGACATGTAGTAATAGGACAAGTGGTAATAGCTTTAAACTGAAAGAGGGTAGATTCAAATTATATACTAGGGAAAAGTTCTTCACTGTGAGGGTGCTGAGGCACTAGAACAGGCTGCCCTGAGAGGCTGCAGATGCCCCATCCTTGGGAGTGTTCAAGGACAGGCTGGATGGGGCTTTGGGCAACCTGGTCTAGTGAAAGGTGTCCCTGCCCATGGCAAGAGTGGGTGAATCAGATGATCTTAATGTCCCTTTCTTTGAAAGAAACATTCTCCGACCTTCTCACACCAGCATTTGAAGCACTATTCTTGCCTAACAATTTAAGCAAGTCTATAATACAATGATCATCAGAAAAAATTCTGTTACCAGTACTAGTTTAGCTTCATCAACAGCAAGTTCACATCCAAAGATGAAAGCAAGCACTTTGGTCACCACTAGCATTTTACTATTCATTGAAAGCATAACATAGTTCATATTTTGTCAACCACCCTGTTTCACTACTAAACAAGATTCAAGTTAAGGAAATCACTCTCTAACCCACCACAGTGGCAGAAAAGACAACACGTAAAACTCACAGACTTGCAAATTCCTTTCATGAGAGGCACCTGAATACAGTTGACAGAATTAGGACTAAATGTTTTATGTTGTAATGCTAAATTTCCCAAGAGTGGAAAACATGGACATTCTGTGCAACAGATGAACAGCTTAAAGCTGGACACGTATTTTTAATGTTACTTGTGTGAAATGGAGTTCTCATATTACCACAGGATCTCAACTGCGCTACTGTCAAGTGCGCAAATCTGCAGGGCGAGGAAGAAAAGTATTCACCATAAACTAATAAAACAACGTTTTCCTGCCCAGTTTTATAGACACCAAAATTCAGAGAGATGACCCTACAACAACTGATGATACCACTAGACTTCATCGTGCCAGCAAACAACTACCACAACACAAATTTTACTATGCCCGTAGTAAGGTGCAACATGGCAAAGGGTTGTTAGCGGAAACGTTCTCAATAACTGCTCAAGCCCTGAGAAGCCGAGGCCCACCACACAACGGACGAGGAGCAAAGTCCTCCATTTCTGACGTGCGGCAGCACAGACAGGCCCGCAGTGCCGCGCCCCCCGCCACTGCCTTGAAGAGACGGAGCCCGTCCAGGAGCAGGACAGCGGGAGGCTGCAGGCCGGCAGGTGAAGGCCCCGCGGGCTCTGCCCGCCGCTGAGGGGAGGGCCGAGGCCTGCCCCGGGCGAGCCGTAAGGGACAAGCCCCTCCTTCGGGAGGCCGTGCAGCACCCTGGCCACGCTGCCAGCGAGAACCGGGGCTCTAACCGCCCTCACCCCCGACAAACGCCCCCCGCCTCCCGCAGCGTAGCCGCTAAGCAGCCGCCCGCTCCCCCCCGGCCCAGCTGCACCCCGGCACTGACCCGAGCCTGCGCTTCCGCTTCCCGCGGGGGCGGGCTGGCGCATGCGCCCGGCGGCCGCGGCAGGGCGGGCCCGTGGGGCCCGGCGAGGTGAGGCCGTCGCTGTCCCTGTCCCCGTCCCCGTCGCCGTCCCTGCCCGCCCCGCCGGGGACAGCCGGCTGCAGCCGGCCCCTTCGCATGGCAGCGGCGGGGGACGGTGGGCGGGGGAGCGGGCTGGTGTGAACCGCGGCTGTCCCCGCCCGCGGCCTGGTGTCCCTCGGCTTTGTACGGCCACAATGGGGCCGGAGGGGCCATTGTGCCCCCGAACAAACCCAGCCGGGACGGGGGGAGATGAAAGCGTCGCGCACCGAAATGGCCTGAAAACCCCCGGGTCGCATATGGGAGATTTATGTCGCCCCTTGGCTGCGCGGCCTGCTGAGCGGTGCTGGCCCTGGGTAAACAAAGCGGCTCTGGCGGCGCCCGGCCCGGGGCGGGGAAGGCCCCGAGTTCGCCTTGCTCGGCCGCGGCCGGCGGAGGGGAGCCCCCGTTTCCCCGGGGCGCGCCGCGCCGCAGGGCCCGGGATAGCGGCCTGGCTGCCGGCGTGCCGGCAGCGCGACCTGCTTCCACCCCGCTGGCAACAGGTGGGGGCCTGAATAACTCCACATCTTCTAAAGGGCGAGAGGGACGTGGGGGAGTCGATGGGAGGATTAGATCAGATGTTGTTGCCGGTGAAAAATTAAACAGAGCGGTGCTCTGGGGAGCACAGATTAATATATTTGGTGACTCCGCGAGCACAAAGCCTCGCCATTGTAGCCGTGTCTGAATGCCTGTGAATAGGATGGAGCATATGTGGCCTGTCACCGCAGGTGCCCACATCTGTTCGTCTCCGGGCAGATGCTCTCAGAAAAGGGGAGAGCATTTCCAAAAGCTCGGGCCCGCCCCATCCATACTCATCCTCTTTCTCATAATCACCTTCTGCAGAGGAGTTTCTGCCCCCTCTTCCCCCCCCCTCGCCTTCCTCGCACATGGAGAAATGTGGAAAG
>JAVSBS010015804.1:0-17090 GCA_033124195.1 Coracias cyanogaster
CGGGGCTGCGCAGGCCGGGCCTGCGGCGCCCTCTGCCGGGGCCTCGCCGGCAGTGCCGGAGGCCCAGCGCCGGCCGCCGGAGCGGGCTCGAGGTGGCCCGGCCTGTGAGCGGGGCCGAGCGTGTCCCCTCAGCGGCTGCAGCGCCCGAGCAAGCTCCTCTCCCCCAGCCGAGCTCCCCTCAGACGGGTCCACGGCCTCCTCCAGCCCGGCTGTCAGCCTCTCTCCCCCGGCCTGGGGAGCGCTGCAGGCCCGGGGGCTCGCTGGGGAGGTGCCTGAGGAGGCAGCGAGCCTCCAGCACCGGAGGCTACGTGTTACTGCTGCCCAGGGTAGTGTCAAATCTGCAGCCTTCTAGTACAAGTCATTTTGCCATAAGACACAAAGATAAAAAAATGTCTGCCTTTTATTCTGTAGTAGATGCTGCCATTTATTCTGTAGTTGGTATACCGTGCCCTCTGTATAAAGTTGTATTTTCTACAGTTAAAAAATACTGAATACATTTAACACATTAAAAAATACTACCAAATATAGCTGATAGTATTTATTGCTGCCCATTTGCTGAGCTCAGCAATGCTCATCACTGAAAAGGGAGTCCTGTAGTTAGACCCTTAGCTCATCACTGCTCTCAGAACACGCTCTGTTCACAATACCAGGATTTTGTAGAGCCAAGGTCTCAAAGTACTGAACAGAAACAGGTAGTGGTCTCAACCAGCACATTACAGGAAATCTGGCCATCAAGTTGCTACATGCAGCTGTAGAGAATCCAGATCTCCACATCTCTGGTGAGAAACCTACCCAGCTGACTGCCTTCTTTTTTTTAAACGCACATTGAACTACAAGAAATTCCGTTTAAACATAAAAACAAGCTTCTGCACTGCAAGGATGGCCAAGCACTGGCACAGGCTGTGCGGAGACCTTGTGGAGTCTCCATCCTTGGAGATACCAAAACCCAGCCGGACACAGCCCTGAGCAACCAGCTCCAGCTGAGCTGCACTGAGCAGAGGGTTTGACCAGATGACCTCCAGAGGTGCCTTCTCACCTCAGTCATCCCGTGATTCAGTGACCACACTGCCAAGTTCTACACATGGGTGGCACCACTTGGTTTTGAGGTTTGGCAGTCAGAAAACACCTTGAAATTCTTACAGAATACAGAATTCCTTCTGGAAAGCAAAACCCTCACATTCCTCCAATCCAATATGAATACACTTCATAATTACTGTAGAAGCTTTTTTTCCCCTTAAACTTCAAAGTTCTTGAACTTCTTACCTTACAAAGCTCATCATTCTTCTCTTCAACAGGCAGAGAACTAAGATTTGTGCAAGAGTCTGAGTCTGATATCTCCAGTGAGCTGTCATCTTTTTCTGACCCATCACACTTATCAGTGGAATCACTGTCCTTCTCCCAGTCAATCAACTCCAATTCATCTAAAATAAAATATTTGTAAAAGGAGTTTTCCTTAATCACTACACATTATTCTCAAGCATGAAGGCAGGGTAATACTACAGTTATCTTGAACTTGGGGAAAAAAGCAACATTAATTTTTTTACTTATGTTCAACTGATTAACTATTCTGTAACACCGTCTCTCATAAAAGCTAAATCCTACTAGCAATCATCTGTGAAGGAAGATATAAAAACTACTACCAAAAAAAAAAAGAAGACTTCACAGTACCACCCACAACAGGCAGTGTATTGAACTGCTGAGGTGGGTAAGGCGTTTTTTAGTTATTAGTTCTCCAAGGGTTTACTTAGGGGTTTTCTTACCCAGTTGTGTTGGATTTTCCAGGTGTGCCTGTTCAGAATTGACTGTTCTAAGCAAATGCCTCAGACTGACCTGGAGCAGCTAAAAATTTGGTGTGAGTTGACATCTGCTATTAGCAGTAAGCCTCACAGAGAAATGAAAAAGCTACTTGAAATGGTAATCTCCTACAACACCATGGCTGAATATACAGGTCTGCAAAGCAAACCTCTATGCACGTCTGACAGAGGATTGTTTGGGATAAATTAACAGAAACAGGCAAAAAAGATGGAGTTTATAAAAAACAACAACAAATCCCCCACGAAACCACCCCACAACAATACAGCAATAAACAAAGAGATGCTGAACTGTTCTTCTACCATCCTCACGGCCAGGTGGTATTCAATGCAACTCCAAAAGTCTACTCGTACCTCCATGGATCTCCTGAAGGCAGTGGAAGCCTGAGCTACCATAGCAGCCTCACCACCCTTCAGGTCCAAGTGCCACAAGGCACTGAGAGAAATAATGTCATTGTATTTTTATTTTGCTTTTTTGCTTTTGTAAATGTCATATTTCTAACACCGAGATAGTTATATACAGGAAGAGGCAGCAGAGAAGTGAGGCAGAACACTCCAGCCCTCTGTACACATCCATGGGACTGTGGCAGGACCTTCTGGACGTGGCAGTGCTACCATAGTTTATATCACCAGCTTCTTCATGGAATGTCCAAACTCTGAAGTCACCCCGACAAGTAAACCCACAGCTCTGGTGCTGCCTTTTTCATGTGCATGAACGCATTTCTGTTTCTAGCTATGAGAAAGCTTCATCAGAAATTTTAAACGCAGACATTGGTGACCAGGTAGCGCAAAGCGGTCACTCTTGAAGCTGTGTGGCAAGCTGCATGCAGCTTTTGACAGCAGTAGAAATTCCTTAATAAAATACAGACAATCAGTTTTATCTTGTCATATTCAAGTACATCTCTGAAGGTGAACTTCCTGTGAAAGAGCATATCGCAAAAATACTTTCCCAGCTATTATCTCCACACTTACAACTGTACCTATATATGTACACACAGCTACATAATTAGATGGTTACTTGAAAAAGCGTGGAAATTACAGTTCTTATCCCCACTGCCTTCAATAACTGCTTTCAATATATTTGGACATTTAGAAGAAAACCAAGTAATGACTGGATTTCTCCAATACCTTCAAATAGATACATAAAGCATCAGGGTTTCTTCATTTAAACAGAGAAACCAGATTTCGCCACCTTAGAGTAAAAATAAATCTATGTATTGTCTCTTAAAAAGTGAGAATTAAAGATTAAAACTTGCAGGATATACTTGTGGGAGACAAGTGCAACAGAATGATATTAATGGCAGTTTAGAAAGGTTCCTGGTGAATATTAAATTGCAGTCTAGAAAATGGACAGTCCTTCCATTTCAAAAAGGGAAAGAAATGACTAGGAATTACAAGAGATGACCATCAGATACGTCAGTGTTAAATCAATGACAAAAATACGGATGAAGGTTTTGAATTTTTGTTCTAAACCTACAGAGCCTGTTCAACCAGAGTCACATATAAAACAAGAAGTCAATCAGTCAATCCCTTTGCTCAACTCAGGGGTGCTCAAACACTTTGCCTGGCACCCAGGATGGCAGGTCCAGCTGTAGTACTTCAGATCTAACTGAAGTATTACTAAGCCAACCTGATTTATTTTTCACACTGAGAATACTTCCTAACAAGTTCTCCTACAAATTATCCATTATCCTAATTAACACTTATATAACAGAGCACACAAGTAAAGATTTTCCTGTCTTCACTAGTTTCTCTCCCCTCTGTCATCCCCTGCTCCATGGATTAGGAAGCCTTAAGAACAGAACTCATGGTTGTTCACACAATACAGTGAACAGGGGAAACAAGGAATACTGTGTCCGAACAGAACAGCCCTGCCACAGAACAGGATGCTGTCTGCAGCTGCAAAGCCTGCCACAGCTGGGCAGTAGATGCAGACAAATACCACCCGTAGGACAGGGCTGGCAGGCAGCTTCTTACAAATCTGCTTGTGTGTGAACTTACCTTCACTACTACTGTCCTCTAGCAATAAATCATGTCTGCTAGGTGATTCCTCTGGCTTGGAAGCCTGGCTTTTTTTGCTGTGTAACCTTGGGATCAATGTTTTATTTCCATCATCTGAAAAATCACTGCCACTAGAGGTCCATATTATGTTCTCAGCTTCCTTAGAGCTTTCAGCAGCAGCAGATCCTATTAAAGAATTGTAAACTGTTAGAACATTATGGATATGTAACTTTTTTAAACAGAAAAAAATTAAACAATAGGTTTTTTTTCCAGTTCAAAAATAGCATCAATTCTGTCACCAGGCATCAGAGATTAATTCTGGAGCATTAACTCACTTCTTATCATACAGACATTATTTTCATTCTGTTCCTTCACACTACATGCTAACACTTCATTTCACACAAGGACGCTCTCATCCTGTCCTTCAGCGGAGTGAGGACAAGTAATGACTGTCTGACACACAGTCCTCTACGCACAGTCCTAACGCTCCTGCATGTGCCCTTTTAAAATCCTAAGTGGTTTAAATAAAGACTGTCCTCAGAATTATGGGCTTGAGGTTTCTCTGACTTTATACAATGAATAACAAATAAATACAAGTATTCCAGCAGCTGAGATTACTCTGCAGTTTTGTCCTGAGGAAAAAAAAAATACGCTTTTCAGGAGTAACAAAGAATAGTGGGATATTTAAATTCCAAATACCTTTCTCCATTTTTAATAACAAAAGCAAGGAGAAAAGGATTAATGCTTAGCATGGAGCATGCAGAACTAGCAATCACAGGAAGGCAGAACTTTCCACTTCCTACCACTACTAAAGCTTTTTGGGTAAATGAGAAGTTAAGTCAATTACTGGGGGTTTGAAATTGGGCAGGAGGGTCCAGAAGAGAAAAACACAACCCCATCTCCTCCTGCAATACACAGGGTCTTTTCAGAAATCTAGAAACGCATGATTTTGAACCCCAAAAGGTAGACAAAAGGTGCCCAGTAGTTCACCTACTCAACTCCAACAGAAGCAGCGCAGCTGCTGGAGCAAGTAGAAGTACAAAGACTGAAGAAGCCACTGCACCCTCTTTCTTTCCTTTCCTCTGGACTCAAAAAGGGAAAGAGCTGGGAGTCAGTAAGTCCTTCTCCTCCTCCTCCTCTTTATTATGCCTAGAGCTTTTTTATTTTGCAATCATAATATTAAGTGGACTCAGGTGTATATAGAAGACTGAAAGCAAGAGGTGAACAAAATCCTGGTTTTCTATCTTTTGCTCATACTTACAAAATACATGTTTTCTCACATGCCTGTTTGTCTCTAGCAGAAGACAGACTAATTTTGCCCTCTATCTAGACACCTGAAGGTTGTTTTTCATTCCCTTCTCTTAACGTGAAGAATTTAACTATCCTATCTCTGCTAGAACATGTGCTATATACAGCATTAGTGATGCTTCTTTCACCCGTTCAAAAGCAATAGTTCAAGTGCCTGCAGCTTTGCAGACTTTATTCCTGCCACTCTAAGGCAATAGAGGACCCCAATCACAGCAACATCACCACTGTCTCTTAAAATCTAGCTTCTGCTTATAGTAACAGAAGAAAGCAACCAGTATTTTGAGCCAACTTCTACCTTGATAAAAGGCATAAACAAAGCAACTAGGTCTTCTGACAATGCTAACATGAAATGGTTCTACCGTACCCACTGCACTTTCAGCAGATGTTAACAGTGGTCCAAGATGCTTCTTAATCCTGGATTTCTTATCAATAGGTCTCAGGGACTGTATTAAAAAGAAGCAGAGAGATTTAATCACCAGGACATTAAAGACTGTTTTAACATGTAGTAATATACTCAAAACTGTTGTTATTCACCCACCACAACATGGTAGCACACTTTTAAATTAGTTTTTTTCTATCTTCTACTAGACTGCAATATAATAAGCAAGGTAATAAAGTATGAAAACAGTAATATCAAAGCCGAATTTTCATTGTTTTGAAAACTATAAATTTGCAGTGACTATGAAGGGAATCACATCTGACCTTGTAAGGAACAAGAGCCAATAGTTTCAGCATTAAAATGTCAAAAGTGGGCAGGAAGGGCACGCTTGATAAAGCATGTGCCCTGTTCAAAGGTTACAGAAGGAAGCACTCAGTGGCCCTGTCTCTGATTTTATTAAATCCCACGAGCTATGTGACACAGACTGCTCAGTAGCAGAACAACAGAAAAGCAACTTGGTTAAAGATGATTTTCAGCACAAAGCACTTCTCAGAGATGGCTGAACATCTCTGTTCATGACCAACAAGACCAACACCAAAAAAAATTAAACAATTTGATGTATCATCCAAAGGAGCATCTGCACCAAGATTCACATGAGCAAGGTCATCAAAAAGCAGGGTTTTCTGCAGTGAATTCATTATTGCAAACGTACTCTTTAGGTCTAGCGAAAGATCTTCAGATGCAAACTAGTCTTTTTGTTCTGTATTTTTTAGGAAATGCAGTACTCCATCCCAAATGCCAAATTACTTTTGTATTCCTCAGTGTATTACTGAATTTTTCCAAGTGGTAAGTACTAATATTAACATATGCTCAGAAGATTATATTAACAATGTCCTTATGTAACCTTGCTTTCCATTTGTCTGCTTTGACAGTTACAACAATATGCTGTTAATTGGGCAACTCCGCAAAAAAAAGTCAGTATCTTATAATTCAGTCAAGCATGGAAACAGGTTTAACTGCCAGTTTGCATCTCTATCATACACTGTTAAGCCAGCATTTTACCTCCAGCACTGAAGTGCTCTGAAAACCATCACCACACCTAAGCCACGCATTGGAAATCGAAGCAGCAGCCGCTGATGTCCTGATACTTGACTTTTTCAGCTGTAGGGGTTTCTCATCTGGGAAAGGTGTAGCTTCTGCATTCCAAAATCGCTTCCGCTATAAGGAAAAACAAACCCATTACAAACACTGTGTACAGAATTTTTTTCAACTTAAGTTTACTTAATCTAGACTGCCCTTAAGTATTTTCTGAATACTTACATACTTAAATCCCAAATTTTAATGAGCTCGGCAAAAAAAAAGTCTTGAATACTTGCAGCCATTTTTGTATGCAACGCTAAACACCACCACTACCAGTGTCAGGGGTAAGTTGGATTTTTTGATAAGTACACGACCTTCTGTTGATCCACGTTACATCTGTAGTACCTACTGGCTGCCCAGTGAAGCTGAAAGTATTGTGCTAAACAGGAACAGCTCAGTAAAATACACTAAGTAAATGATTGCTTCAAAGTCTCATTAAATCTGATTTAATTCTGTGTTATGCAGGAGGTCAAAGTAGGTATCGCTATACGGCTCCCCATTAAAAAACAACCAACCAAACAAAAAACCCCAGACTTTTTCAGCTTCAAGAATTACTTTTGGTTTTATAATCATTTCCCCAAAAAAACCAGTAGGTTAAGTGTTGCCTTCCCCTTATATGAGACATAAGTCATACAGACTACTAGATAAGTCACAATCCAGGATGCTGATTAGCATCCAGTGGTAATTTCATGCAATAATGTTAATGTCTGAGAACAGCTGAAGCTGAGAGAATTGCTTGTTATCACATCCAGAGTTCTTTCAGACTCTACACCCTTCTACACACAAACGGATCTTGAGCACAATAAACATCTTAGCACACTATGCTACTGAAACTTCTCTCACAAAGTGTTGACTATATTATCTGCCCGAGTATGTCTTTCTTCTTCAGATACTTTCTCTCAAGCAACTACAGTTCCTACCCATACTTAAAAATTACTCCAAAGCTACATCAATCAGCATATATTTTTTCAGCCAGGCTGGTCAGTCAGGACTGTAACATATACTTTGAACTAAGAAACATATGCAAAAAAATGGTCTTTGCCAACTCTTGGCCATTTTTATAACTGATAATGTTTGTTTCCTCCAAATATTTTCAGTGCTCACAACTGCAGTGCTAGGGCCTGAGCAATAGGCCCTGAATTGAAGTTGACCTGTGGATGAATCTCACAACCAGTGTTTTTTCTTACAGAAACCAGCAAAGGATTCTTTCTGCTGGGAAATTAGCTGATTAGCTGTGGCAACAAACAAGGCTGAGAAATATGTAATGCAAACTGAAATGGATGGAGATACCCCCTTTTCAGGCTCCTTCCTAGGCTTGGCCGACCTTGGACTGAGCCCGATAAGGAGGAAAGCTGCCAGGTGTCCTGCCTTTGAAGTTATTTTTAAGGTTGCTCATGCAACCAGAGTTGTTTATTCAATGTTATAAAAGCTGGACCCACTTGCAGCGATGTCAGAAGCCTACCTACGGGTGGACGCACCACACAGGACTTCCTCTTTACTAGAAAGGCCCCTCAACTTCTCACTGCACCCAGGTGTCCCCAGCAACGGCGGGACAAGACACAAAACGTGACAGGATAAGGGTAACACACTTGGCAATGTATCTTTGCAGCAATTACCCTAGTGGTTTTCATATGACTACGCTTGGGCTCCTAATTTGGCTTATTCCTTCTTCCATGATATCCTCTATTATGATTAGATTTATTACACTGCTTATTCGCCCTGCTGCTAACTATGTTGTGTCATCCCTGCACCCACTGGACTTAGATAATAAAATCAGCTTATGCTTGCTGCTGGTGGCTGTGTCCTTTGCCAGGTAACTGGCAAAACAACAACAGAACAAGCACTTTCCAAAAGCAGTGAGCAGCACCTTGCTTCACCCCTCCGCTCAGCTGGTCCTGTTGTTTTACTCTCTTCTTACTATGCGACAACTGAGCTTTGCAGTTTCCTCTGACAGCAGCTGACCTTGTCAAGAGCCCCGTCTAAAATTGCTGGGGGTATTTACACCACCAAGTAGCTACTACAAGAGGTTTATACCAAAGTCGAACTGTCCCCATAACTACTCCCACATATATAAATGAGAAGTACAACCTTGAATCCAACGTGGCATTTAATAAGGAATCAAAAACACTTTAACAAAGACATGATGTCAAGGAAGGAGGCTATGGCAGTTTAAAGAAGAAGGGTTAACTTCATTACACAAGGAGAATTTAAATGGAGCTTTCCTCCCAATGAAGATCCTGGCTAAAGCCTCCATTTCTACAGAGCTCAGACACAGACCTCTACATTGTGCCGTCCTCTCGGTAAGTACTCCTGCCTCTGCACAGAGGAAAGCATGAACGGAGAAGATACTAATAACTCAAACACATCAAGACCCATTTTTTGGTTCTGTGGCAAAATCACAGAATCATAGAATGGTTTGGGTTGGAAAGGACCTCAAAGATCATCCAGTTCCACCTCGCCATGGCAGGGACACCTCCCACTAAACCAGGTTGCTCAGAGCCCCATCCAGCCTGGCCTCAAACACCTCCAGGGATGGAGCATCCACAAACCCCCGGGCAACCTGTGCCAGTGTCTCACCACTCTCAGTGAAGAATTTCCTAATTACCAGTCTAAATCTACCCTCTCTCAGTTTGAACCTATTACCCCTTGGCCTGTCACCACAGGCCTTTGTAAAACATCCCTCCTCAGCCTTCTTGTAGGCCCCCTTCAGATACCGGTAGGCCACAATAAGGCCTCCCTGGAGCCTTCTCTCCTTCTCCAGACTGAACAACCCCAACTCTCTCAACCTGTCTTCATAGGAGAGACGTTCTAGCCCTCTGATCATCTTCATAGCCCTCTGGACCCTCTCCAACAGGTCCATGTCCTTCTCGTGCCGAGGGCTCCAGAGCTGTATGCAGTACTCCAGGTGAGGTCTCACAAGAGAGACTAGAGAGGCTGAATCATCTCCCTCAACCTGCTGGCCACTCTTCTTTTGATGCAGCCCAGGATACAAAATGTCACAGCAAAGCCTCACTCCAGTTGGAGATGTTCACTTCTCCTTCACATCCCCCAGAATGGATGAATTCTGCCAGGCTCAGAGTTAAGAGTACAGCCAGTGGTGCAGCGAGGCTCAACAGCATGCCACTGCTCTAGCTTGCGTTTTTTGATTTAGGGTTTTCTTTGTTTTGGTTTGTGGGGTTTTTCAAACCTTAGCCACTGCTGGAAGCCTTGCTTATACCAATGTTTTTGTAGGTTCAAGATTATTTTTGCAAGATACCTTTTGCAGATAAAAATTTACAGTGTAAAATGCAGTTCATCCAAGCTTAGCTCTTAAACGGGACACTCTAGTTTTGCAGAATGTGTACCTGTGCCAAGGAAAGCATTACAACCTGCACACGGGTTTACAATACGCTGCTTTGGATGGTCAATTGAAAGCAGAAACAGTTGCAAACAAGCGAAGAACCCACAGAAATGCATGCACAAAGAGATACGTAAAATAGACTTTGCAATATATTTCTATTGTTAGGAAGCCAAATAAATATAGAACTAGAGTTACTCTGTTAAGTTTCTCATCCATGTTATTCTTAAAATTATGAAATCCTCCAATAGACTGAATCCCTCCATTTTGCATCGTACTGACAGAGCAAAGAAAGAGCTCGGCAGAAAAGGCAGCGGCTGAACAGCAGCACGTGGCAGCTGAGGCATGGCCAGGGGTGCACAACTGTCAAGATTTGGGAAGGGAACGCCACATAAAAAAATCAGGATAAAAGCTATATGTTAACTCCCTCTCCCTGGATAAGGAGGGTTAGGCTGCCTATAGAAAGGGTGTGCTTGCAGTTGACAAGATTAAAAAATCCCAGACTAAGAGTAGAACAAATAGCTGGGTTTACGCTCGGATGGTGGAGACGGTTCTGTTTCGATTGCTAGAGTGCAATATGAAGTGGTGTTGGGAGTGACTTCTAACCAGCTGGAGTATTCCTTTGAGGCACTAGATAATCATGGCTGTGACAGGCAACAAAAGTTTAACAGTTAATGACTTGACAACAGGAAAGTGTTATTTAATCCTCCACTTCACTGGCTCGGATAAAGGCAGGGCCGCACTACAGAGGTGTCTCCGCGCACACGGTCTCATGACAAACCAGAAGCAACTGCAGTCCCCTCTCACACTTCTTCCCAAGCACTTGTTACTCACCAGACTCTGTGTGGACACAGTGACAAGGAACCAAACTGGAAGAAAACTTCTTTGGGAAGAAGCACGAGTTATCTACAGCGGGCACAGCAGCAGAAGAAAGCATGCAAGGACCAGTGGGACCACTCCAGCAGCTGTTTCACACCATGTCAGCTTAATTACAACCTGGAGAACCATCAGTACTGCTGACAGCTCTGATTATTAATTACCTCCTTGTCTCACCACATGTCCTGCTCCCCAGATACAGGAAAATCTGGGTTTCTGCTACCACCACACAAATTTATAGCCACTATAGTCACTGAGAAAAACTGAAAGTCCCAGAACAAGAAAGCAAAGAAATACATCATCTACATAAGTTCTTCAGCAACTGCAAATGTCTGGCAGGAGAGGAAAGAGAAAGAGAAGGACTTAAAACTGTTGATATTGACAGCAGCGACTTACAGCTCTGTGCCTTTGAAGCAGATACTTTTACACCATTTCCTACATCCTCCACCACTTTAAAAAAAAAACAAACCACAACAAAAACAACAGAACAAGCCCTAAAGACAACTCCCCCATCACAAACTCCTTATTTCTCTATATAAATATCTGATGGGAACCTGGGAAACTGAACCTACGGCTTCAGTTTGGTTACTGAGTTTGCCACAGTAGCACTGTATATATACAAGAGGTGCACGTATACATAGACGCACCAAATTTTTTAAAGAAAAATATGCCATGTAAAAAGTCTATCATTTCAACATGCATAAAGTAATGTGTATGTGCAAATCAACTTAAAGCACACATGTATTTTTATTAAAAATCTGTAAGATGAACATTGTGTGCAGTAGAAAGTTACAGACATACACAGATATGAAGTTATGAGACATGCAATTCCCAGGCACACAAAGGACACCAGCAGGTTCCCTCTGGATGAAGACTACAACCCAAAGACTAGAAGGGAAACACAGTGACCGTGCTTTGCACACTCACAGCTAGTGCCACCATGCTTCAAATGATAAATGCCCTACAGTAGCTGGGAAGCCAGCTGCGAGGCAGCGTGGCCACGGCCCGGCTGTGAGCAAGATGGGAGTAACTCTTCAAGGCCTCTGGTTCTTCAGCTTTGGGCACGGTGCCCGTGTCAAGGAGGACATGGTCACCCTTCCCCTGCCGAGCCTCTGGAGCTGCTGCTCCCCGACACAGAGAGTCTGGGACCCAAAGACCTCTGCTGCAGGAAAACATCGGCTGGCATGCAGCAAGGCAAAGTTTTAAAGGCTCTTTGCTTCCACTTCAGCCTGCTTCAAGGCAACAGAGAAACTAATATTTTAAGAATCTTCTTGGAAATAAATATTTATAATGAAGCTAATCCGAAGGCTGTGCTGTTCCTAAGAAATGCAGCAACAACAGCAAGGTCTCTTCATCTTCAGTCACAAGGTCAATGATCATCTTTTTCCTCTGGTATAAAAACAAGGCACATGAAAAAAATCTTGTGTAATTTATTAGTGTTTTGCATGAAGTGTCTAGGAACAAGATACTGGTATTAAAAATATATACCAGTGAATCAGGCTAGATTCCAGCATTATTAAAAAAGAGTCAGGCAAAAAATCTTGTGAATTGCGTAGAACATCTGAAGACAAAACATGACCTCAGATTTTGAGGTATAGGATGGCTACCTCACGTAGAAATTGCCTGCTGACCTCTGTTCATAAAAGCATTGCATTTTGTCTCTGGAACAGAGAGTAAGAAGTTCCTCCTGCTGGTGTCAGTGGTCTCCACAGCAAGGAATCCTCCCCCCACTACTCCTTCAGTTATTTCCAGTCAGGGAACTGGGGAGTTGGCTTTTATTTTTACAAAGATGATCCTACCTAGAACATCACCACTCAACCAATCTATATTGTTACTTACAGCAAATATTTGTTACCCAGAAGCACCCTGTATGAAGTTGCTGGGACTGTATGTTCAAAGAATACTCCTACACAGCTCTTTACACTCCAGACAATTCCAGTTTCTTGGGGCTGCTCCAAAAACCACAGAACAAAGCCTCAGGAAAACATGACCCAATACATTATCTACCTCATATGCAAGTGACATTGCTTTCACACTTTACCTTCTCTAAGTCAAACAGCAACATAAGCTGAAGGATAAAAACAATAACAAAATGTTTCACTACATGAACTCCTCCTGCTATGGACATGCAAATCCAGAAGTCTGTCATGTCACTTAAGCATCGCTCAAAAGTATCAACTACAATTATTGCATTCTTCCCTAAGACAGAGTGGAACAATGAAGTGCTGAAAATCACAGCTCTAGTTTCCAGAGACTTTTTATGTTGGTTTTTAAAAAAAAAAAAAACACAACACACTTTTGAAGGGAATAATCACATACAAGTACACAGAAATATCGAATACTGACCAACAGCCATCCTTATCCTTTGCTTTTGTCCTCAAAGACTACACATAAAAGTACACAAACTAAAAGAAAAGTGTCTTGGGCTTCAAAAGACTAATTTTAAGATAGTACAAAACTGAATTTGACAACAGGCATCTCATTTTCAGCAAAACTTAATATTCATGCTACTGAGCTCCTCAAAGTAGTCACTGTTTTTAGTACCTGGACAGAGTGTAAAGTTTAATTTAATAAAAAACCATCCCTGCATTTTAAACCCTGAAGTGAGAATTTAAATAAAGATCACAGAATTAAATTCAGTTTGTACTTTTTTCCAAACCAAAATTTTTTTTCATTCCTATGAAAACCAGTATGAATATTTTCCAAAGATGATTTGCAAGAATATGTATGATCCTGAAAAAGGACCTCATTAAGTTGTAATCATTTGTGAAAAAATCTAAACTGTATGACCAGTCACAATGACCTGGCATAAACTCATTCCCCACTGTCAGCCTGCATGTGGGAAAGAAAAAAAAGTATTAAAAAAACCTCAAAACACTTTTCCTATTGATATTGACATGTGAGATCGATTTTTTTTAAACACTGCTTTAAAACTATTCTTTGTGTTCGTGACTTTTGCTACTCTTAATGACAGGCTATACTCACTGACCGGTGTATATATATATAGTTGTATTTGATATTATCATTTGAACATCAGAATCTTTTAAGCTATATATGTTTCTTTAAGCAAGAATATGAATTATTATATGCTTACATTAAGAAAAAACTCTTACGGAATGAGAATACTACTGAAACGTACTTCATATTAATAACTGGTGTCAAGCAGTGAGTAATTTGCACCCTATCAAAATGATTAAAACAAAAGTAATTTAGAAAAGCTTTCACAATAAATTATACAAAATGTTTAGGATACAATAACAGTATCATACCTTTCTGTTATGTATCAGATTTGTTTGGTTTTTTTAAATGGTTTAATAGTCAGCAAGTGGAGAGGACTGTTGTCTTTTCATTTGACCAGTATATTTTCCTTGACACAGTAACAAGGACCGTTATCTTTGTCTGCAAAAGAAACTACTATTATTTAAAGCTGTCATCACATTACAGCCTGAGCTGGTAAAACCTTGGCAGTCAAAGTGGGTAGTTTTGCACTAGTCAAAAACGCCAAAACTTTTCAAAAAAATACACAGTGTCAGGATTACAATGTAATTTAAGTATAGTAGGTTTTTTAAGCTTTGTTGACATTTTCTTCCACAAAAAAATTGATTTTAAAGGGGGTTACATTTAAAAATCGGTATAGAATACTCACACCGCTTTATCCACATGCTAAACGGAAAGCAAAACGCTTTAGAACCTGGCTGTTATCTGAGCTCTGTTGGTATTTATACAGCAAACAACGGCACTCGGTGGCCTGCCTTTGAGTACCTCAATATTCGCCCAAGCCCTGCAAATCAGACAGCATCCTCACTGCGGTCCTGCAAGTACCACAGAATCCACCAAACTACCGAAGTGAGGAGACACATCAAGCAATCAATCAATGACGGGGGGCTTCTCCTTCCCCTCCCAGTTCCTTAATTGGGGCTACTGGGAAGAGCGCTAAGCCTGGCAATCCGACAAGCCTTTTCCCCTCAGAGTTTTTACTTTCCCAGCACTTTCCGCCGGCTCATCTCTCAAAGAGGCGCAATCACACCTTCCCCTGCCTACAGCTCCGCTTCCACTGCCTGGCAGTTCCACGTTGCGCAAGCGAGGACCCGTTTTCCCGCGGCTGCCCAAACACGGGCCGTGCCTCGGGACGAGCCGCCGGGAGCTCCCCGCCCCGGGCAGCCCCGCGCCGCCGGCTCGCAGGCCCAGCCACGGAACACCAGGCTCCGCCAGGAACCCCCTGCCCCGGGTTGGCCGGCGGGGGCTCCTTCTCAGGCCGCCTCCCCGCGGGGCTCGGGAGGGCGCAGGGAGCGGCGGCGCCGGGCGCTGAGGGGAGCCCATGGCGGCGCCGAGCGCTGAGGAGAGCCCATGGGCGCTGAGGGGCGCTGAGGGGAGCCCATGGGCGCTGAAGGAGCGCTGAGGGGAGCCCATGGGCGCTGAGGGGAGCCCATGGCAGCGCCGCTCCCGCCGCGCCCGAGCCCCCTCCCCTCCCGCGCGCGCAGGTACCTTCCTACTGGGCATCGCCCGCGAGCAGGCGGCCACGTCCGCAGTCACGTGGCGGGGGAGCCCCCGGGGGCGGGGCAAAGGGGACTTTGTAGCTTTGGCGCCGCGACAGGCCGCGACTCCTGATTGGGCGGAGCGCGGGTGACGTCAGGCGCCCGAGGCGTGCGCGCAGGCGCCGGGCGGTGGGCGGGGCGGGGCGGGGCGGGGCGGGGCTGGCGGCTGTGAGGGCGCCGCGCTCCCGCCCTCCCGCCTTTCGTCTTGCCGCGCCCCCGGCGCAGGGCCGCGCAGGCCGCTCCTCACAGCGCCGCGGTTGTAACGGGCTCCGGGACGGGCACTGGGAGTGCTCCCGGCGGGAAACGCCGCTGCCGGCCCTCCGGCCTGGCCGGGCTGCCCCTGAGGCCTCAGGCGCTCTGGGAACCGCGGCCTCGGTCGTCTTCTTCTGCCCTGGGCTCTGGCACCTCCTGATTTCTGAGGGGGAGGTGTGGTGAGTCGTGTCTCTGGGCTGGATTTGGTGTGGAAGGAGAAGTTCTCCAGTCAGTGCTTTGCCTCCACATCCTTCATGACAGCCAAGTTCGCTCAGAATTAAATCTCTAAGGAATGGTGCTGTTTAACACCACAAAGAAATAAAATGCTGAGGTGACAGTGACAAAATACCTGAGCAGGAAATGCCTCAACACACAACAATTCATGAAAAATATGTTTGACGTTAAGCCATTAAATTAAGATTTTCAACTCCCTAAACAAGCTGGCAAATTTGACAGGCGGAAGGGTAATGTCAATGCCAAGATGTGGGGACTTGGAATTGAAACTGCTTTGAATGGACTTTCTTTTCCATAAAACGATAATTCCAACTGACTGGAGGGAAAAAAGGGCTGATGACCCTTGGAAATGTTTTCCTGATACAAGTGGAAACACTGGCAGGAAAGGGACGGGTTATTTTTTATTGGTTTTTTGTATGCTCTTGAGACAGTCGCTTAGGCTGTCAGTGCTGCTGTTAAACAGTTAAATATAATCATCTTTATAAAATGAGGTAATTGTATCCCATAGCATACTTAGAATTTATAATGCGCTTACATTTAGATAGAAGGTATTATATGACTGTGTTTTTATTATTAAACCCTAATTGCATATGCCTGTGTCTGTAGTTTACAGTTTGTATTTTTTCCAAGGTACCCTGTGGCCAATACCCGTCTCATGCTCCCTTTATAAACCTGATGCTAATTAAAGTGAATGTTGCAAAGAGAGGAGAGCCAGAAGCACCATCATCATCCAAACCCCATACTGCCTTTCACTGTTATGCTCAAAACAGAGTTAAAAGCTCTCTGTACTCATCCTTCCAAGAATTTGCAGTATTTCTTCTGAAATTACCAGACTGACAAATGAATTCTATTATATATAATCAAAGTGGTTTTCTTTGATATTTGAAAAAGTGTGTTATTGCACTACTCAGTTAAATAGTCTGTGTTAGAGCTAAACCACAGAAGTAGGTGGGCCACAGAAGTCTGGTCTGCTTAATGAGTCTGTATTATTTTTTTCTGTACATAAACTCCTTCCAAGGATTCCAAGGTGCTCATATCTGGGAAAAACTTGCATAGAACTCCAAAAAGGTGACTTAACCAATAGTTTTCCTTTGTTTTGCAATCATTTCATAGGAATGCTGGGGAAAGACAATCATATTGTTATTACAGGCTCCATTTAATTTCTCCAGCAAAAACCCTATTTACTCACATTTTTTTTTCATCCAGTTGTTTTCCTG
>JAVSBS010015806.1:0-19977 GCA_033124195.1 Coracias cyanogaster
CCTGCGAGAAAGTGAGTTGCAAGGATGTTAGCAGCAAACGGGCCTTTCGATTTTACAGTCCCTCCCACCTGTGACTTCTGCAGCAGCATGTAGCAGTTACAGGAGGAAAAACAACTATGTGATCATCCTTCCTGGGAAATACTGAAAAACTGTAATGTCTGTGACATAAAAAGGAATTTTATAAACTGGAGTGGACAGGAAAAAATCTCTTTCTTTTTACCTTGGTAGACAAACTTCAGATATAAGCAAAGAAAAACAAGGAGGATGAGAGATCTTCCTTCCTCCCTCCCAAGGTGCTATAAGTATTCCTGCATGTACTTTAATGTAAATCCCTAAAAATGTGTGTGGGCATGTGTGTGTGTGTTTCTATGTATGGCTATCAATATAATGATAGTCTTCACACGGATTTTGTCACCTCATGCAAATAGAGCTCCCTGTTTAGCTAGCATAATTAGAAATAAATACTTCAGTGCAGGATTCTGTCGCTCATTCCTTGCTCTTGCAAAAAAACCCACATCTAGTTCTCAGGGAAAATAAGCAAAAATGTGGACTACCCTTAGCTTGTTCTCTTAGCTATCTGCAGACTGTTTCTGTTGACTCCAGGCAGAGCTGCAGAGGCTCAGAACATTTCACAGTGGGTCACAAAGTCCTGGTCCTTAGGGTTCCTTAAAAAAGTTTATAAACACTGGTAATTTACATTGAATGTTTACAAGCAGAGGTTAGAGTATAAATTCTACAAATAATCAGGGCTGGGATTGTCACTGTCTGCATCGATCTCGAATACATTATACAGATGACAAAGTCTAAAAACGTAATTAAAATTAGCCTCTTAAATTTTACGTGACTTTGTAAAGTGCTTATAGAGATGGAAACAATTTGTCTATTTTATAGGTACATAAATGCTGCTATAGTAGCAATGATACCATAGTAACATCATTGATCTCTTGTGGTATCAGTTGTTCAGAAAGTTTATCTTGAGTGTTCCTATTGGTTGGAAAAGCCTTTGGAAAGAGGAGCAGCCTTTAATTATCTGTTTTTCAGTCTAGAACTTTTATTTGTTGAATGATATAGTGAAATGCTTCCTCTTCTGCTCTGAAACTGGAAATTTGCTTAACTGGTCTGCAAATACCTCAAAAAGAGGTAAGAGAAGGTAAATCTAGTGTATGAGACACTGGATCAGTTTTATCTTTACTGTGACTCTACAGAAGCCAGAATATAAGTAAAAAAAGAAATAAATGCAATGTTATAGTCCATTAGGAAAAAGATCTGGATGTGGATGTGAGTTTAGTCTTTTAAGAGCAACAAAGCTGAGTTGTCTGTGCTTTCCACATCCAGTGAGATGATACAAAATACATTCCAGGAGCTATTTTGTATTGTGAGACTGAAAATCACTGATAGAAGCTGATTTACCGGGCGGCAAAATGGGTATGAAACCAGTATCTTGATTTATATCCTGTGGGCATCTCCCACCAATCCAGAAATGTTGGGATTAAGTTTCTAGAGCAATAGGACAAAGAGTGGGTGCAAATATCCATTAAGGCACAGATGATTTTGCTTTGAAATGTTGTGTGCCACTGCTTTCCAGGCATGAATACAGCTTTCCTCCAGATAACCGACATGGAAAACAGTGTAATTCCAGTAATACTGACTGCTGAGAGCAGGTCTGAAACTTGACTTATTATTTCAACAGATAGGCCTCAAAAGCAGGAGCAAAAAGTACTTTAAAGCTCCATATGCCTTTTTCTTCAAGGAGTTTGGGAGGTTTAAAGACATCACAGTGAGAACTAGTTATATCCCAGGGAAATGGATGAGTAATAACACCATCCTTGTGGATTGCAGAGGAAATTGTGGGCACTACAGTATCCTGGTGCTGTCATAGGCACTGAGAAACACTTGGATTTTCAAAACCCTTCAAGGGTTGCACACCAAGGCTTTTTCAAAGCTAAAATTAAAACATACAACTACACAGTCCAATTGTGTGGGGAAACTGGGAATCTCTGGTTATCTGCATGCCTATCTGGTCCCTGGAACAAATGAATACAGCCCAGCAAAAACTTGGCTATATCATGCAATCCAGCTCCTGACAAAGCATTCGTATGCTCTGTCCTCCTGTCTGCCAAGGAATCTAATCACCCAGCTCTCATCCTATGGAGGTGTAATGCAGGTTGCCTTATAGTAATGATCCAATAACTCTGCTGATGTATTGTAGGGTACTTTCTGGGTCATTTTCTTGCCTTGACCTTCTTACTCTGGTTAGTTCACTCTGGCTGTTAGTGAGACAAACCTGTGTGTAACCACCCCTGGAGCCACGTGGATACCTGGGTTGTTACTGAGTGATAATGATGTAGCCTGTATTGTAGCATGATGTTTTGAAGGTTTCATGTAGTCTCGCATTATGACATGGATTTACCACCCCATACTGCATAGCAAGTTGCTTAATTGAAAGGGAGATGTTCCTTGCAGGGAAAAACAGCCCTCGGTAGATGGGAGGTCAAGGTCTGTGTGCCAGTGCTCAGTGGCCACCAGCAGTGAGTGCCCTTTGGCTGCCAGCTTAAGATATGCTGGTTTATTGCGTCTAATGACAGAGCGGATCCCAGCCCAAGTTTCTGTGCTGTTGCCTTACATCTTAAACTGTGTGTGATTAGCTGAATGTGGAACCTTCTCTTCTGGATTCAGTTTAAACCATCTCTAGTAAGTGTGATGTTTGTCTGGCACGTGAAGGCATCTCCAAAGATCAGCCCTTGGGTTGTAGGTTGATAAAGAAGCATGTGTCTTTGCTTCCTACAGCCCCAGTCGTGATTTGCATTGTGCCTGCATGGGACCAAATCCATGTCTGGATTTGTGCAGTGTATGTGTTGAATTGAATGCTTACTGTTCACAAACTCAACATTATAGAATTGTAGAATGGTTTAGGGAGGGACTTTTAAAGGTCATCTAGTCCAACCCCCTTGCAGTGAGCAGGGACATCTTTAACTAGGCTGTTTATTTAATAACTTTTATATAGAACCTCACAGAAGAAAGCCCAATCTTGGTGTGAAGCCTCTAGACTGTCAGAATATAATATCCAACAGCAAAAAAACTACACTTGGTTACATCTCATCAACATGGTGCTTTGTAGATTTCCAAATGTTGTACACAGAGAGTATATTTCAATAACTTTAGCTGTAGAATTAAGAACAGAAGGCATCAATTTCAGATTTACATTTTATTTATGGGAACTGAATTATCTTTCCCAAGTCTGGCCGATATATAGAGTAACTAGACATTTGTAGGATGCTAAGATTAACCCTCTCCCCACCGCTGCAGACTCCCCAGGTTGGTGCCTGCTGTAACAGCAGGGTTAAGGGAGCAGAGGATCAGTTATGCAGCATGATTTGAAAAAAGACTCCATGCATGTTTTCTGCTCCATGTATACACTGGGAGCTGGCAGAGGCGGGGCGCAGGAACAACCATAAAACCATGGTTGAAATGCAAAGAGTAAATTGATTATTGTTCTCTCACAAACTGGCAGATCTCTGCAGCAGCACCTGGGCTGAGGCACGCGAGTGGGGACGCAGGCATGGCAGAGCTTGGGCCTTGCTAGAGAGCAAAAGCTTTTGAACCTGTTGTTGTCTCCTGTCTAGCAAGGATTCTTGCAGGGGCAGTTTTCCACTGTGACCTTCCCCACAACAGGGCAGGAGTCTCAAGTGTTTGATAAGGTGCATCAGAGTCCTTCACCAGCCCATCATCTAAACACAGATACTCCACTCATCCAGCACACAAAGCTAAGCAACAATCCCTGTGATATGTTTGACAGCCCAGCTGCAAGTCACTTGAGTGTTTACAATCCTTCTTGCCCATCTTCTGTTTTCCCACAGCATTCCCTGAGAATTTCCCACTGACCAGGAGAGCGTTTTCTCTGCGCAGACAGCGGTGACTGGGTAAAGGACTCTGGGCACTAACATGGCCAGCCATGATTCATACAGACGGCCCTCTCTAAACTGATCATTTTAGAACTGGGATGGTATAAAAATGCCCAACGGAAAAATCAACCTATGCTGCTGCATTGCAAATGATTAACATTAACTGTGTATCACCAGTAACTGTGTTCAGCTTATGATACTTTCAGCTAAAAATCAATCTGGAAGCCTTTAATGAATCAAGTAGGACTAGAAAGTACATTTTCAGGATGGATTCTCTGGGATGGGAAAGAGCAGAAAAGCATCCTTACCCTTGCTCGGTTTAGTGTAAGAAGAAATGAGAGTCACAGTGTATTTTCATGCAGAGGCTGTGTACTGAACAGCTTTTAAAACTGATTTATGTAAAGAAAACAGGTGCTGCAGGAAAGGTTGTTTTTTTTTTTCCTGCAAACTCGTGAAACAAAACAATAAGAAAGAAAATGGACCTGCTAGAGAAGTCATCTCAGTCTACAGCACAGAGTAATATTGCAAAAGTTCAATTTTTCTTCCAGGTTCTCATGGCAGGCCTGCCAAGATGTGACCACAGTGAATGGCCAGAGGCTGCGTTGGGTTTTTTCCATCTTCTCAGCGAGATGGTTACCAAAGATTCCCCAGGACTATTTAAAAAAGAAGAAGAAGAAAAAAAAAGACAAAGAGCAGAAAGCCCACGCTGTTGGATGCCATCTGCTCCCCCTCTTCCGCCGTTTACTCCATTCCCCTGCCCAGCCCTGGGCAGATGGTGTCCATCCCCTCTCGAGGGACACGGGACCTCGCTCCTGCCTCGGGGCGGGGGATGAGAAATGGAGGTGCTGCCAAGAGGGGCGACCTGAAAGGAGGCTCCGGGGGCGATCCCGAGCCTCGCCGGGGCGGCCAGGTCCTCCAGCCCTGCCGAAGGAGCTGCCTCCCGCCCGCGGCCGGGCAGGTGCTTATTGTCCCCGGCGGGAAGATGGAGGCGGCTGGCGGGGAGCGGTGAACGCCGCGGGCTGTGCCGTGAGTGCCGGAGGGCTGCAAAGGGAAAGGGCCGCGGCTCCCGGCCCGCTCCGGCCCCGCCGCGGGTAGCGGGGCGGGCTGGGCTGGCAGGGGAGGGTGGGAGCGGGTTTTGGGAGGTGGGGTTTGGAAACCTCCTCTACAGGCTGCTGCTTGCGATGACCCCGGGGGGAAGGAGGAGGCGGTGGCAGGGGGGGATCGGCTCAGTGAATGAATGGGCGGCAGCGGCGGCGGCTCCCCTGCTCAATGGCTGCTGGGCTGAGACGCGCCAGCCCCGCAGCCGGTGCCTCCCTCGCCCTGCCGTGTTTTGTCTCAGGCTCGCCCCGCTCGGGGCTCCCCAGACATGTTCAACCAGCAGCAGTTCCAGCAGCAGCTGCTGCAGCTCCAGCACCTCCTCCAGCAGCAGCAGCACCACCACCCCCCGGCGCAGCAGGGAGGCCGGTAAGCACTGCTACGCGAGGCCGGGGATCTCGGGCCTGTCCCGGGGGATCGCTCTCCTCCGGGCCCTCCTCGCCCCGCCGAAGCCGCGGCAGGGCCGGCTGCGGGCCTGTCCTCCCCTGGCCGGGAAGGCGACAAAGGGAGGCGGCGGCACGGGGGGCGCAGGCCCCGCGGGGTTGGGGGTTGCTGGAGGCCCCGAGAGGCGGCTGGGGACCAGGGGAGCCCCGGGGGGCAGGTGGGGTGTGTGGGGCCGCGCACCCCGCTGTGGGGAGGGAGGGCGGGCACGGGGGGTCCTGCCGCGGCCGGTCCTCTCGTCCCCGGGCGCTCCGGAGGTGCCTCCCCCGGGCTGGGCCGCTCCGGAGTTCCCGGAGCGCGTTGGGTGACCCCGGGCCGAGCGTGTGCGAGGGGAGGATGCTCCGGAGGCCAGTCTCCCCTGAGGGCCGGGGCCCGAGCGGGCCGGGGCGTGGGGAAAGCGGCTTCTCCCTTAGAAACACTCGTACGAGCCGAGTCTCCCTCAAGAGAGGCGCACGCTTTGTTATTTTATTACTGAACTTAAGCTGTGTATTTATTTTCTTTCTCTGGCTGGGTCTCTTGGCCTGGGTGGGATTACTGAACTTGCTCCTGCAGTGGCAGCAGCGCTGGGGCTGTGACTGAGCAGTGTGGGGCGGGGAGGGGATGGAGAAAGGCATGTTTTGTTTGTTAAAAGATAAATGACTGCCAGAAATAAGAGGGCAAATAACCGGGGTTTTCCTGAAAAATGCAAGAGCTAAAACAACTGTTAGATAGGAGCAGTTGCCCCTGGTGATCTGAGAGCTTTGTACAACTAACACGAATTATCTGAAATTATGCATTTACTTGCAGTTCCTGTTATCTTTAAGGCCTTATGCTCTGCAAATTCTAAGCAATGGGATGGGAATTCAGGAAGAAAGTTAATTCTTTATTTAATAAATTATAATAATTGCTTTATAAGGCATAAGTCTGAGGTAAATGTGGGAATTTTTCTGTTCTGCCAGAAATACAAACCTGTAAATCTTTTAACCATTATTTCATGTCCTGTTATAAACAAAGCTGACCTTAAATTGCCAGTATGGGGCTGACTGCTAGGTAGCATGGATGCATCTTACACCTTTAAAAGTATGATTTTTCTGGTATAAATAGCTCTGAGACTGGAACAATCTAGAGCAGCAAACCTGAAGATGAGCCGCTGTAAATTCTGCTCAGAGGGCTGGGTTTTTTTATCAGCGTGGATATTTTGATCCATGTTTGTACCTCCTTACAGCCCTGACAGATTTAGCTGTGTCAGCAGTGGTGTGTAGAGGTGGGCCTGACCTTGCAATCGCCTGAAGAAGTGCTTGCCAGTTTCTTCAGACTTTTCTCTCATGTCTGCTCCACCCTCCTTAGCACTGAAGAGTCTTTCTCTGCTCGCTTCTTCCTCCTCGTGTTTTAAATATGAAGGCTGTGCTTTATTTTTCCATCCGGTGCTTGCAGTTAGGGGGCACCACTTTATAGTTATGACCTGTTTGTCTCCGTGTGGGAGGTGTCGATTTTGGAAAAATGTGCTTTAAGCTACTGAGAAAACTCCCTGATTTTTAGAACTTCTTTTTTGTTGTGCTGTTAAATGTAGCTGCTGGTCTAGATAACTCATTTCTACTGACGAGTGCTGCATAATTCTGTGGAACTGCAGTCAGCTCCTGGGCTTTTTTTATGCTGCTTGACAGGCTTTATGTGGGCTTGGTGCTAAGGAGTTATCTCTGACCTCAAATTCCTTGATAGACAATCTGTCAGCTTTGGAAATTCCAAGAGAGTGGAAGGAAGAGGATACAGCACCGGTGTATGGTATCCTTTTGTGCATGTGTATCAAGGTTTCAGCTGTTCTTTGCTCCTCTGGTTTATACTTGTTAGGTGCCTGGAATTGAAGGATACGGTTTTTATTGGGTTCTTACGATCAATGCCTTCTTTTCCAGGGGTTTGCCACCACCGCAACAGCAACAGATGCTAAGCTTACGGGCAACAAATCAACCATCGCTGCTCAATGCCAATCCTATGCTTCAGCGGGCCTTACTCATGCAGCAGATGCAAGGTACTGTCGTTATGGGAGACGCTTACTTATTGGAGTTATTTAATCATCCTTCATGGACTGAAACCATAGCATGGCTATTTCTTGCTGAACTGTTGCAGTCCTTGTATTTGGCGGTTCCGTTTGTCGTAATTTTTTTTTTTTTTTTCAAATTTGCCCATGGTCCACATCACAGAGTTCTTAAAAACCCCATGTGCCCAGCTGTTCACGGTGGGGAATAGCACTAAAAGGTATCAGATTAGATACTAAACATGTGCCTTATCCCTTGGTTTTTTTCATCAATATATTTAGGTAAAACACTCAGATTTTTATTATTTGTCTTCCTTGGTTGGAAGGTTAAAACAATTTATTTCCTTGCCTGTTACATACACTCGAACCTTGTTTGCAGTGGGCACTTGTCTTTGTCCAAACTTAGTGAAATACAAGCAAATAAATATATTGTGGTGGAAAATGGTTCAGGTTTCAATTGTCTGGTGAAATTTCAGTTCCCTGAAATGACTGTTGTCTGTGTGCTGGGATAATATAACTGTTCTTCCATCACTGTGTTTCCATAAGTGGATTTTTTGTTTTTCCAGATGTGATGTTTTCAAATTTATGAAGCTGCCTTAATAATAGCATAGCTTTATTCCTACTATCTATATGTTAGCAATGTTTTAATTTTTGCTCGTGTCTTAAGCTGCCATCTCCTTCTGACACACAAAATCGGTACCTGGGATAGTTTTGAACTGCCTAGTTTAGATTGATGCCTGCAATTTTTATCTTGCCTGTGAATCATGCCCAGATGTGAAGACAATAGATTTATTCTGTATGTCATTAACTCTCCTTTTGTTCTCTCTTGCCCATTTAACGAGAGGGCTCTCTAGTGACTCCAGTGGCTCTCTACAGATCTCTCTCAGGTTGTAGGGAAACTGGCAGTGAAAAGGACAAGCCATGCTCTGAAGATTGGTGGATATATTTGTGTCAGGAAAAATTCTGACTCCACTATAGTTAACCATACTCCTTTCAGATACGTCTGATGTTAGTGTGACCTTTAAAGCAAAATTTCTTATTGAGAAATTGTATTTAAATAGAAAGCCAAGGACCTGAGGAAAATTAGATGTGAGAACAGGATAAGGCATGTTAATGAACACTCTACATGTACTTTCTTAGCATTTTTCCTACTGTTTTCCCCTCTGCGTGGTAAGTTGTGGCTTCTCTTTCAATAATCTCCACCAGCTAGCCACAGATAACATGTAATATGGTTGCAATATCCAGTGTGGCCCTTTTTAGGGATCTGAAATTTTTTGGTCGTTCAGGTTTGGGTTACATGTAAGAATATCTGATCTGTAGGACTTCTGTACCTCGGAAACATCAGCGTAAATAATTTATTCACTGTATGCGGCTTCAGCAATGGGAATAGGAAAAGAGAAATACTTCAAATTGAAATGGATGTGCAGTCCTTTAAGGATACTAAACCGAGAGCAGATGATTTATTGCTTCATAGACTTTTTTAATACAGCTATGTCTTTTTACTGTAAGAGATCATCTATGATAAGTAATAAGAGATTAGATTATTTTTGAAGACAAACTTCTCTCTGGCTTTAAACAGTGTACCTTGGGGTTTCAGATTTTGGGTGCGTGTCTCCAAACTTCTCTGCCCTGTTTTGACAGCTTCTAACAAGCCAGAGTATGCAGTAATTCAAGTGAGAAACAAAAAATTGCAGTATAAATCCAGATTCCCAGCATGGTGGACAAGCTTCTGAGGGTGTAGCTGAGACATCTGGGCACTTCCATTCCCTCACCCCTGAAATGGGGATAGCAAGGAGTGACTTGGTAAGAAATTGGTGAGAATTAACAGTCTGTGGATGCTGAAAAGAACTGTTCAGAAAGCAGAGCATTTTAATTGGAAATGGCAGAGTCTCAAGTGTCGGAGCTTAGGTTGACACGTTGAGCTTGCCTGACAACCAGGTGGCAGAGAGGACTGTGGAATCTTCTGTTTGAGAAGTCCAGTGTTGTTTTAAATAAAATGCTGTTGGTGGCTTGTGTTAAACAGTATCCATCGTATGGTGTGAGCTGCCAGCTGCACAAATGTGGGGTGAGTTTTCCTTTTTTGCAGAGACTTTTTGTAAAACGTGACCCTGTTTGTTGCAAGCACAAGCGCTGGTGTGCTCAGATCAAATAATTGCTCTAATGATCTTAGTCTGCAGCGACAATTATAATTAAATAGTCTGATACATAGTATTAGTTGCTATCACATGAGATTCTGTTCTGTAGGGGCTGAAGAGGGTAGAGCATAGAGCGCCTGTACAGTGCTCAGGGAAGTGCAGGGTCTTGTGCAGAGGAGCCCTTCCCCTCTCTACCTGCTGCTTGTACTGGAAGATTTCCTCTCTCGTTTGCAGACTGCGGGGTGGTGATGTGCTGTGTGTTTGCATTTCTAGGAAACCTGCGTGGATTTAACATGACAGCGCCAGCACTGCAGCAGTTTTTCCCTCAGGCTACAAGACATTCCCTCCTGGGGCCACCACCTGTTGGGGTCTCCTTAAAGCCAGCTCGGCTGGGCTTCCCCAGCCTTCCCTTCCAGCGGCAGAACCGGACGTTTCGCAAGGTGGGCTCGTAGTTTCCAGCTGTTGGGAGCTCTGTGCTCCTTTTGCGCTTGCAGCAGTTGACTGTATCGCAGGTGGACAACAAAAGAGAAGGGAGAGAGTCTTACAATGAAAACTGTTTTGCACCGTGCTGCTGACACAGAAATGCAGGAGGGGCTTCCATCCCTAAGGTTCTTGTGGTCCATATTTACATTTATGATGCAAAGGCTTATTGTCAGTTGCTCAAGAAAGAGAATTCCTCATAGTGGAACTATTTAAGCCTAAGATATAAAAGGAGCCTTTGGAAGTACCAGCTTCAAAGCAATTCAAAGAAATCCTGTCTGAGTGCTTTGCTCATCACAGAGGCCAGAGGCCCCATGAGCCTTCCAAAGCAGTTTATTGTTCCCAAACGACTTGCTCCTACCATGGCCATAACACTCTGCCTTTTGGGGCTGTTTTCCCTTTTTTCAAGATTAGGATTGTATTTGTTCTTGTGGATTTTGTAAAAACTACACTTGTCTTTGTAAAAACCTTTCTCACTTTCCACCATTAAGGCCTCTTTTGCATGCTGGAAATAGTTCTTTGATTAATTGACTGGTAGTTAGCTTTGGCATATTTGATCCCATTCTGTCAAAAAGATGTACTGGATAAGGTAGACTTCCTCTCTTGGACTGTCCTTTCTCCAGAGTCGAAAGGAAAGGGGATTATTTTGGACTGTTCTTTTTCCCGGCTCATGTAGGTCTTGCCAAAGTCCCTTTAAAGTGACCCTGCTCTTCGGAAGCAGCTGTGTCTCCCAAAGCTGCTTCTTAAGGTCCTGGAGAAATGTCATGGGCTGCCTGTGAAATTAAAGTGCCTTGCTCTGTTTAATCTTGTAAACTCGCCTAAAGCAAGGCAGCCCATTGTAAACCATCTGTTCCTTTCCCCACCCCGTGCTGGAGTTCCTGTTCCTGCCCCACAGTAAAACTCTGGTGCTTTGGACAGCGTGTTGGGTTTGTGGAAGGACCGAGAGCTGGCAGTGACTCTCTGCCCATTGCAGGACTTCCAGAGGGTCCCTGACAGGAAGCGGGAACTAGATCCTGGTTCTTCATCTCAGACACAAGGTGATGAGAAAATGGAAATCCCAGAGGGAATGCAGGCAGGGTCAGAGCAGAACAACTCCTCACCATCCACAGGTAAGGGGGAGCCTGTAGCGGAACAAGTGTTTCTAGACTTTGTAAACTTGTCTTGGCTATTCCTGCAGCAAAGACTGGAGATGGCTTTAGTCTTAAGTAGCTACATTTCTCTCTAATTGTAAATACTTGAACTGCCTGTGATAGCCCTCTGCTGTGTGCTTTGTGTATCCTCTTTTCCTGAATTTTATTTTTTTGTAATCTAGCTGCACATCTCTTGCATGGAAGCCTCTCAGAACTCACTTTGGCAGCAAGCCCCATTTAAGATGGGGTAGAAAAAGAAATCTAGTTTGAAATTAGTGTTTCCACATGGCCTTTCCCATGCTGAGCTCAGCATTTCATGGAGTTAAACACATGAAGTGGAACCAGTTGCAATCAACATGCTAAGGAGGAGATGAGTTGAAGGAGTACTTGTACTCCAGTGGTCAGAACAGAAACCGCTGGCACTGAATCTCCTGGTGTCGGGTACAACCCAGATGTGGGAATGTTCTTTCTGACTCAAGAGTGCCTCATCTAAAAAAGCAGGCATGTGATGAGATTGTGACCAGTGTATATGCAGTGGTGAAAATTACCTGATTAAATGGTTGCTGTCAGATAGATATGCCACCTTGGCTTGTATTAACGTTCCTGTGATCTAGGCTCTTGTCACCTAGGTATAGGGCTGAGACCCGCTTAGCAGACATAAACATAGATTTCTTTCCGGACAACACCTCATACAGTGACATCTGCAATAAAACTCAAATCTCTTAGGTCGTTACCTACCCTTGTTTCTACAACTCTCAAACTGAGAATAAGCAAGTGTGTAGCATTATGTGCTCTAACAGAGCTTGACTGGCATTGGCCGTTCAGTTAGGGAACGTGCTTGAGGTGGCATGGTCTGCTTTGCTAAGGACATCTCCTTCTGTGTTCCTGCAGAGCCAAGAATTCCAACAGAGTCTGTGTTGAACACTGAGCCTGCAGCAAAAAGACTGAAGAGGTATTTATTGAATGGGGTGCTGAAAGAGTTACTGGGTTTAGAATTATTATCTGATTTCATTTTCTATTAATTAGGGCTGTACTGTGCTGGCCTGATGTCTAGCGCGTAGGAGGTGTTTCAGATGCTCATGGACAATCCAGAAAAATCTCATGGTGCTTGCGGTGATCCAGAGTGTTGTAGGGTCCTTGCTATGGGAATGAAAAGTAAGAGATGCAGCTCATGTAAATGTGCAACAAAGCAGAGTTTGCTCGTGTGGTCTCCTGCCAGGATTCTTGTAAGAAGCAGAGACGTTCTTTTCTATTCTGGTGTATTTCTCCAGTTTTCTTCCCTAAATGTCAAAAAGGGAAATGAGCAGCCACATATCAGCGGAGAGGAAGAGCCTTGGAATAGGTTACAGTAGGTGTAGGAGAGGATGGTTTATTTGGAGGAATGAGAGGGAAGGGCATCAATACTCCCTAGTATCCAAGCCTGTAGCCATGAGTGAGTTCTGTATCCCTTCTGCAAAGATTGTCTTGCCAGTACCCCTGTCTGTTGGGTAAAAATAGACAAAGGCAATCCTATTATCCGCAGGGATGCGCAGTGCAGGCGTGCTGGCCATGGCAGCCCCATCCTGGCACTCCCTGCCTCCCCGAGGGGTGCAGGAAGGGACAGGCGAGGCTGTATTGCCATCTAGTGGGAAGGCACCTCACGGAGCTCCTGTGCCATCTGCACTGTGCTCTGCCTCTCCCAGAGCTGTCGCCCTTGGCTGGTGCGGAGGGAGAAGAGGAGGGAGTGAATACAGATTTCTGGAGGCATCGATTTGAGAATTCTCCAACATATGTTAATGACTATGAGTCAGGACTCCTGGGTCCTCTTATCTTCCCTGTTAACAATCCACTGTGTGGTTTTGCACAGATTTCTTCACCTCTCTGTTTCCCATCTGTAGATGAGAGATTAATGGCTAGCTTTAGGGAGTATATTCCAGGATTACTTTGATGTTCAGATATTACCTTGATCATGTAAAACATTAAAGAGTGATAAATATTAGGTGAGCGGGGACCCTCGTAAATTATGGACTCTGATTAGCAAGAAAGTGAATAAATTCAATTAAAGCTAAGTCGAATGCATTTGAGTGTATGCTTTGTTAATCTGTTTGCCAAAGCTAATTTAATTTTAATTACATTAATATTTAGTAGGGTGTTAATCAAAGTCCTGTTACATGCACTAAAAAAATAATCAAATCTGAGGAATGACAGATCTCACTGCAGCAAGCTGGCTGTTGGGAAAATCCTTTCCTGAGTTACGGACTGCCAGATTTGATGCATATATTATGTATGGTATTTACTTAGAATAGCTAATTTCTTAGATTCTTTATTTTTTTCTGGAGCTGTTTCTGTTTACCTTCAAGGAACAGATGATGGATCTCTGAAAAAATATTTTACTGTTCTCATATTGCCCTTCACAGGAGAGAAGGGCATTCCCCCATCATGTCCCAAACTTCTGTTTTGTGCTTCATTGTTCCATTTCCCTTTGGCCGGGAATATCAGCCTCCTTCTTCGTTTCAGGTTTTTCCCACTTCTGCCTTTCCTCCTTTGTGCCATCTGTATGCCTGGAACAACATCCTCATTCCAGTGCAGAAAGCACTCATCATCTTCAAATCCTCCTTGAACACGCACTTCTCCTAGCATGGCCCGACAAGTATCCATATAGAAGCATTACCTCCTTAGATCACGCTCGTGGTGGCTTTTGCTCCCCTAGATTGCTCCTTAGATTTGCGGTTTAGACTGCAAACCCTTGCCCTGGAGCGCTGTCACCATCTGTGTGTGGTGTAGTGTTGAGCCTGCTGGCAGCACTTGACAAATAATGTTAATGCCAGCCACTCTTGTTTTCTTCGTGTTTGCACTGCCCAAACCCCGCTGTGTATTTATAGCCGTGTAACCCAGTTACATTATCACTTACCAATCTGATAAATTACGTGCTGCGCCTTTGGATCACTGGATGCAGTACCTGCACAGCTCGCGTTCCTGCTTTTGCAGAACGTGCTGCTCCCTGTGGGCAGAAGGACACCAGCAGGTGGGATATGGAGCTGCCCTTAGAGAGAAGACATTCAAGCCATGGTGAAAAGTGTGAGCCCTGATGGAAAATGGGGGATGAAGAAAGATACTGTAAAGTACACTTTGTACTCTCTGGAAGTCAGCCGTTTATTCTCAGCAGTCCCCTCAGGAGCTTTTTTTTCCTCCTTAGCAGTTCAAATAAAACAAAGCAAATTCCTTTTATTTGCATCTTGTACGGTTCCGCTTCCCTGACAAGCAGAGCTGCAGGGACTCTGGAACGAAACACAACTGGTACAAATAGAGCAGGCGGTTTTGATGAAATCCTTGTAAGATACCATTGAAAACCTGTTCAGTTCTGACACTATCTGTTCCCTCATGCACAGAGCAGCCCGGAGTCTTGTCCGAGAGTTGCGGTTCTCCTGCAGGTCACCAGTCAAGACGGGAGTGAGCTCTTGGAGCTCTTATTATTTCCTGTATGAACTTATTTCCCTGCAGGCCTCTTGCAGGCGAGGGCAGTGATCCAAAAAATCAGTTGTAACCTTCTTGTCCGGACTATTTGGCTGCTGTTTCTGAATCTGTTCTAGAATGTCCACTCTTCTTTGTTTATATTTATTTCTGCTGAATCCTTGCCTGAACTGCCACTTCCAGTAGCTTACTGATTTGGGGGTTTAGTGGAGAGTGTGGTAGCTTAGACCCCAGCCCATGCCTTGGTGTGTTTTCTGAATCTCTTTATCTGTAAAATGGCAAATAAGGTTGTTTTATTTATATCCTTGAAGCATGGCTGAGGAGTCTGCATTAGAGGACGCCACGGACAGCAAGGAAGCAGGAGAGTCGAGCACCCATGTCCCAGCTGATGGTGAGTTGCTGAGAACCATGATTTGCACTTTTAGGGCACTCCTTGCTTTAACTGCACCTGTAGTCAGCATCTGTAGATCCTGTGGGTCATTTCAGAAATGTCCTTCCTCCCGTCATACAGGGTGGCAAAAGGAGGAGAAAATCTAGGAACCAAATCTAAACATAGTCCTCTAAAACCTGTTGCCTACCGAATGCAAATGATGGGAAATTTTCCTCTTTAATAAGGATTTATTTGGAGAAAGGTTTGTGAACTGGGCTTACGGCCAACAGCACTGTGAGGAAAGCTCCCTGACTTCATTCACCTGCTGCTTTGTTTTTTCTGTCATTGCTATTTTGATTTAAGGCAGCTAAAAGGATGCTCTCTCTTCCTAGGTACGGACAGTGCAAAGGAGTACACAGCTGAAGATCTCTCTAAAGAGAGGAAGTTCTCTGAGGAACCAAAGGCTCCTGAGGTGAGTAGACGGCATTCCATGCAGGGGTGGTGCAGAACATACAACCTCCTCCTCCTCAATCCCAGAGAAGCCCGTTGCCACTGGGAACCAGATGGCACCCACGTCTGGAGCTCCGTCTCCCGCTGTAAGCTGTTGTCCCTGGCAATAAGACAGAACATGTCTGTAATTAGTGTGCGGTCTGCTCTGACTTGCTGCTTTTATACCCCAGCTAGCCTGCATCTTCCCTGCTGCTGGCTGGTGGTGGATGCTGGCATTTAAGATTTCAGTATTCATCTGGAAAGATGGAAAGTTGAATTGAAAGAACCACTGAAAAATATGTGTATTCAATAGCTAAATACATTCTTTATGCTGCTGAAGAACAGATGTAAAAAAACCTCAGGTGATGGTAGTAAAGATGCAGCTCCTGTGGCACTTGCCATCACAGCCGGCATGAGCAGATAGTGGGAGTCTGTGCTTTTGAAGGCACCTTGGGAGAATGAGGCATGGGTGAGGCCAGCAACCTTGAGAGTCTTTTGCATGAAATACGTTGCCCACGTGCTAAACCAGGATCTTACGCTGTATAAAGCTGTAAACGGACAAAGATTTAACCCGTGGTATGAATCAGACTTGAAAGTCTTCCATAATTGGAGACATGAGTTCATGTGATCAATTTTATCATCCTGCCCTAGTCTGAGTTCTCTACTCAATCAGGTGTGGTGCTGAGTTGCCTTTCATTCCGCAGAGGAGAAACACAAGCTGATTGTGTCCCTTACAAGGCATTGTTTGTTGCTCCAGTCTCCAGAGACTGGATCACACGGTGTCTGCAGAGGCTGCAGAAACAACCGTCTGTACTGATAGGCCTGGTCCTACGACACAGGGATCGCTGATTTAGCAGTGTTGGGAGGAGGAGTGTCTGTGAGAGTCTTTCTGATCAGCCTCCTGTGGATTCAAGCTTACATGTATTTTCTTAAGGGGTAGAGAGCTTACGTCGCATACAAAAAGCAGGTGTAGTTTTAAATGTCTTCTACTGAGAGATCTGACTTCATCTTGACTCCTCCTTTTGGCAGGTGTTGAGCTCTGGAGGTTCACTGAAAGTGACTATCCAGCAGAGCAGTGAGAGCAGAGCTATCAGTACAACAGCTCTGAAACCAGGGCACTGGACCTGCGAGGTGGGCACAGCTGATCCCAACCCTGAATCGGTCCTTAAATTCTACTGTTATATCTGCAAGACCAACTGCTGCAGTCAGCAGGTAAAAATCCAGGGGTCTCACTGGGATATGGGTGGTCAAGAGAAGGGAATTAGACGGCTGGCTGCCATGGGGAGGCACAGCAGGAGACTTCTTAGTCAGGGCTCATGCTTCAGGAGCAAGGAACACAAAAAATGACGACAAGCATGCAGAAGAAATAAACCTCTCCTGAAGAGCTGGCAGTCAACCTGCTAGAGAGCAGATGTGGGTGGATCCACAGGCAGCCATGCTCTTAAGCTTTTATACCATTTCATAGCTAAACAGCGATCAAGAGAATGGAAAGTGTAGCTCATACCTATTATTTTCTGTATTTTGGATACATTTAAATGGATTTTTCTCCTAACTTCTCTCTCAGAATTTCCAATCCCACATGGCTGGAATTCAGCACCAGCAGCGACTTGGGGAGATTCAGCACATGAGCAACGTTTGTTTTGTTTCGCTGCTGCCCATGGTGAAAGAGCAGAAGGTGCTAGCAGAAAAAGACGGGTAAGTGCTGGTCTGCACTAGAAAATTCAATCTGAATGTGGACCTACATGGGTTCTAAAACTCCTCCCTGCAGCAGGGTGCCCCTGTGTTCTAGGTAAGGTACAAAATCCCTATGGTTGCAGGGGCCTTAATCTCCTTCAGGCAACTTTCTTCCTGCTGAAGGATACCAGTGTTGACTTTGACCTGCCGTGTAGTATTTCCTGCAGTAGATCAGGTTGGAGAGCTGTTTGAACTGCTGCCTTTCTGTCAGCGTGAGCTAAAACAACCTATGTATATGGCTGAGAAGGGGAAAAGATAAATCTGAGCCTGTAGAGATGGGAATGCTGGGGAAAACAATGCCAAGAACAGATTGCAAACTGCAGTATTCCGTGGAGAATGTAAAAAGGTGTAAGGTGTGACTTACTGATATATCCGTTGTCGCTTCAGAGAGACCCAGCAGCGATGGTGTAACACTTGTCAGATACACTTCACAGGGGATCTCATCAAACATCGCAGGACCCAAGAACACAAGGTAACAACTGTAGCATGGGTTTCATCTTTGCACTGACCTTTCTTGGGGATTGAGTGGAAGTGTCTAGCGTCCCCTGCTCCCCAGGCAGCAAAGGGAGACTGGAATGGAGATATGCACATAAAGTTATGCCAGTAACGTCCTCACTAAGGCCACTGCCATGCTGCCTCCTGCCACTGAACACTGGTGGTGTTGGAGCTTCCAGTTGTCATGCTGTGTCAGTATGGCTCTAAGCACCTCTAGTCCATAATTCTTCAATTTTCTAAATAAATATGACCTAGCAAACTCATCTGATTGATTGAGTGGAGGAATTGGTGCCTGTAACTTCTTGAGTGAAAATTTAGGTAGGCCATCATTTTTATTGGGTTCTAGGGGAAAAGTGCCAGAACACCTTTTATAAGCCACATTAGTACTGCTTTGCATGTTTTCCATCTTTTGGACAGATAAGAGGTAGGGAGTGCATTCTGCTGAAAAGAGAAATCTCTTTGTGGTCTCCCTGTTTTAGATGCAGAGCTGTGACTTTGTTTTACTCAAGATTTATCTGCATTCCTCCGAAGTGATGCCTCTTGTGATTTACTGAATTGTCCCTCTATCCTTAGCTGGCCAAACGCTCGCTTCGTCCTTTCTGCACTGTCTGCAGCCGTCACTTCAAGACCCCTCGCAAGTTCGTGGAGCATATGAAGTCCCCTGAGCACAAGCAGAAAGCCAAAGAGGTAATACTGCCCGAGTGGAGAGCTGCGCAGGACTGGAGGCAGATACACTGTGCAGCCCGTTAACTTCCTGCTTCCCTGGCTGTTGCAGGGTTGAAAGGAAGATGTGCAGTTCTTCTAACCCTGTTTTAATCAGCATCTTTTGCTGGACTTCAGTTGTTAAGACTTTAAAGAAAGTGAGTGAAAAAGGGACAAGGAGTTAGATGTGCATAGAAGTGAGATATCTTTATGCCTCTTGTGCAGTCTCTTCTCATCAAATGCAGTCTGTTCCTTGGTTCAATGGAGAGCGCAAAGTTGATCTGATCTTGTTGGTTTTCTTTTCTGCACCTGCCAGGTGAGGCTAGGAGAGAAGGAGTTGGGCAGCCCAGAAGATTCAGAGGAGCTGATCACAGTGGATGCTGTTGGCTGTTTTGAAGATGATGATGATGAAGAGGAGGAGGAGGAGGGGGGAGCTGGTGAGGAGGAAGACCTTGATGTAGTGCTGATAGAGAATGAGGATTCTGCTGCCAAGCAGGTATGCCATGCAAAAGGAGAAGGAACGACCTGTCTGAGAATCTGCTGTGGGATCCTGTGACTTAGTGGTCTTGTTTGGTTGAGCTCAGGGTTTCAAGAGTCCAGCTGCGCCCTATAACAGGAGGGTGAAGGCTTTGGGGTTCTTCCATAGCACGTGACAATGCAGAATAGAATCAGGCACTATGTGTGGGATGCAGGAGGGTCTTTTTGCTGTGCTGTCCAGCTCCTACTGGTATCTTCAAACATTACCTTGTTGAGATGCATAAGCAATGTTTTTTCCAAGGGAAAGAATTTCTGTCATCGACATAGTCCCTTTGAATAGCCCAGCAGTGGCTTCGTCTCATAGCAGGTGTATGGAGGTTTATCTTGAGAACTGTTTTGCCAGTAGAGAGCCGTTACCAAGAAGGAGGTACATGGCTAAGCTACTTCAGGCTTGGAGGGCAAGGGGCATTTTTAAACCTTGTAATGAAGTGGTTTGATGACATTGGGTTTGTGTCTGGCCTAACCAGATGCCGTGCAGCTCCATCTCTGGTGTGCAAGTCCTCTGTTTTGCTCTCAAGCTTACCAGAAAAACGTAAAAGTCCAGGAATGGAACTGGCATAGATACAGTAGGCACTAATGTTCTTTTGGTTTCCAGACTGGGCTGAAGGAAGTGTCTTTGGAGGATTACAAAGGAAGCGAGAAGTATTGTCCAGACACAGCCTATGGTAAGCAAGCAGAGCTAAGCACAAAGGCCCACAGAGCCTTCTCTGGCCACGTGCTCTATCCGTAAGAGAGAACGGTCTCTACCTACTGCTGTAACAACTTCTTGGGCCATGGTGCTCCAGCATCTGCATTGGACTGGTGCAGGTCACTGCTGCCTGGAGAAAGAGCCAAATGTTGCTTTATTACTGTGTGATAAAACATAAGGATGTGATTGATGTTTGTCAGCTGCCTTTTGCTTTGAAGAAGAAAGGTTGAGAGCCAGATACCTTACTAAGGTAGGAAATGGAACAAGTAGGGCAGGAGTACCAAAGCAAGCAGGCAGCAAATGAGGGACGCTCTGGAA
>JAVSBS010015806.1:19986-30141 GCA_033124195.1 Coracias cyanogaster
CTGAAAGCATACGGATTAGAATGCTTTCCAACAGAAATGCAGCTTGTCTAGAGATACTGCGCAGTACTGACAGCATCGAACTCTCTGCCAGAGCCCAAACTGTGCATGTTTCATCCGCTTCAGAACCCCCACGCTCTACCTAGCAGTTACTCAGACACGGTGCTGGACTGGTGGGCAGTGTTGCCTCCAGATGGCTGTCTCTGGTCCCCACCCTGCAAGCGATTCTGACTTCAGACCTCTAATGGCCACTCGTGTTGTGAGGAGGGCAGCTCTGCAGAGGCTGTTTTGTGCCCAAGGAGAGCTCTGTTTACACCAATCTTCCATATCGCTGTAACCTTTCACTATCTTGTGGCAGATGGAATAATGATTCATGCTGTGAATGTTCTCTGCGTGTTCCTCTTGCGCGCCTGCTGTCTTCTGCTTGGTTTGATCCCATTACATTAGATCACATGTTCTCTGTAGTTTTCCATTGTATTCTTTTTTTCCTTTCTTTTCCCCTAAATGCTCTGTGTAGTTTCTTTGCTCTGGCAGCCAGATTTCTCTCTGAATATCAACCACACAGCCATTCCATGGTAAGATGAGATATTCAGCAAGTCATCTTGCAGATCCCCGATTAACAGAAGCAAAGCTTTCCACTTTTCTTTTCCTCCCTCCCCTCCCCTTTTAACATGCTTTCATTATTTGAGTTCCATTCAATGTGATCTGTGATTTCCCTTCCCCTCCCGTTTCGCAGGCCTGGATTTTCTGGTCCCCGTCGCAGGTTACCTCTGCAGGCTGTGTCACAAATTCTACCATAGCGACTCTGCTGCCCGGCTCGCACACTGCAAGTCCCTGATGCATTTTGAGAACTTTCAGGTTAGACCCTTTGGCGATTGCATGGCCTGGCATTTGTTACCCCCGTGCGTGTCTCTTCAGTGAATCCACCACGTTAGCTGTCTTGTCTTCAGTTCATTTCCATCATCCTTGGTGTCCATTGTGCCATAGCTTTCTCCTGGTGTGCTCTGTGTTTGTCTCCCATCACTCCTGTAGATCTAAAACCAGTCCGGTCCTGCTTCCCAGCTACTGCTGCTCTCATCTTATTGCCCATTTCTGGCTGGAAATCTTCCTCAGAGTGTCTGCTCTGTTTGCTGAACCTGTGGAGTCTGTCGTTCAGTCTAGGCCTCTTCTCTGTTAGACAGATTACAGGTGGGTCAAGATGGGGAAAGAACAAGAGATAGAGGCTGTTCCTCCTAAAGCCGGTACACGTGCGTCTTTTCACGTGGTACTGCAGGAACAGCTCCTTTAGCCAAAGTTGTGGATGTGATTCATCTGTGAAGCGGCCTGCTAAAATCAGATACTCACCTTAGAAATCTGGAAATTTAACATTGCCGACTCTGTGTGTGATGGAAGCTACAAGCAGGTGAGAGTCCCTTTGGTCCCCAGGGTCAGCCTGCAACAGGAAGTCTGTCTGTCTGTCTGCTTCCCTTTCCTAGAAACTCCTTAGCACAAAGCTCTGCCGGCTGGTGCCGTTCCTTTGCTTTCCTGGCTCCACCTAAAGAAGCCGTATTGCCCCTCGCTGCTTTTGTATCTAGAAGCTTTTCCTCCTGGGCTGGCCTGGAGTCTGCCTGCATCGTTCTGTCCTTGTTGACTTGCCAGGGGGTGAGGGGCCTGGATTAGTACCTTGTGGTGGGTTGTGCAGGGCTTGCGCTGTCTCTGCCCTCTGCCGTGAGCACTGCCGGGGCCCTGCCTCCGCAGGAGCGCGGAATTCCCAGACCCTGGCAAGGAGGGAGGCTCCCACACTGACTTCATCCTCTGCCTGCATCCACAACCTGCTCCAACAAAAGCTGCTGTGCATCCCTGCCAGCTTTTGGTACTGCTAGAAAGAAAACCCAAACCCCAAGCAAACAGGCACTCTAAACCCTCCAAACTGTTTTTCTTCTAGTCTTCAGACAGCTTAACTATTTATAGCCAACAGCCGCTGCCTCCAGCAAGGGGTGGGGTTGCTGCAGAAGCCAGCACTTAGAGCAGTGGATTTGGAATGGCAAGTAGCAGAAGACCACAGCTGTTCCTTCATGGTTGCTCATCCTCTCCCACTCCTGCAGCTAGTCATCTCAGGAATGAAGGAATCAGCCTTGCAGTTTTCCTGGCTTATTTTAGATCAGCTTGGAGTGAAACTGCAGCAGCGGTGTGTATTCCTCCCTTTTGGCCCACTTAGAGCTGAAATCAGATGCTCTTCAAATGGATGCCAGAGTGACCTGGAGGGATTATTTACAACAGGAGTCCAACCTTAAATATCTGCAGGCAGATAACTATTATTCTTGACTGCCTAGGTGCCTTGGTGGTGTCACAGCCTGAGTTTAAATCATTGCCAGTTTCTAGGGTACTCTGATTCATCAGAGCAGCTCAGCACAGGGTTTCAAAGCAGAGAATTGTCTAATGGTGAGGCAGTTCACAGCATCACTCGGAGAACAAATTTCCCTGTTTGCACATGGTTTAGTCTGGGTGCAACATCACAGCTCGACTGATCTAGTTCCAGTGTGTGTGTGTTCCGCTGTTTGAGAACAGAGAGACAGGTCTGCAATGATAAACTGAATTGCAGCGTAAAGCTGCCCGTCTGGTGTGCTGTAATTCCACATTGCAGACTACCGCAGCGCTGCTTACGGCCGTGGTGAAAGTCAGTGCCCTCAAAATAGCTTCTCTGGAATTGTCAGGTCTCAGGCTAGTGGCAGCTCAAGGGACGCTTTAGCAGAACACTGAAAGTGAGTTGATTGTGGAGGGAGCTGTGGAAAAGAGAGCTTTGTTTTATTCCCTTAGCTCACGCTCTGTCTGGCTGTTGAGGACCAGATTCCTGCTGCACGTTTGATAACTACAGAGCCGCTGTTTTTCTAAGTCCAGTCTTGAAAATGGCTAGTAGCCATTTTAATCTCTTTACAGACCTCTGCTGGTTCATTGTGATAGCGAGTGCCAATGAGTCATTTTATTGATGATATGCTTACCTTTTATTCTTGTAGAGAACCTCAGCACCTTGTTACAAGAAGATAGTCTTGATATCTTAGTGTTCCTGTCAATGGTTGCATTGACTGCACAGATTTTATCAACTGAGTAAAAAAACCTTCAGCTTTCAACTGAAGCCTTGCTTTGGCTGATAAACATTACATCCCACCTCTGCAGCCGTGGGCAGCGCACGGCCTCGTGTACCCGCGGTACCTGTCTGGAGTTACGTCCTGGCAGCAGCTGAAGCAAGAGCTGTCCCTTGCACTGTTACATCGACAAAGTCCTGAGTCTGACTGAGATGAACAGTTGCCAAAACATGATTTTTGTCTCGGGAGCCACAGTCTGCCATGCACTTGCTCAGCATTAAGTAATGCGAGAGGGACTTCAGTTTTTAATATCGCCACTTTTCCTCACAGGAGCCGACCTTTCTCTGCTGAAAGCCTCAGCAGCCAGGCCAGGAGAGCTGCCGAGACAAGTCGTGCCCCTGCAGATTCTAGCTGCCACTCACCGCTGTTTCTGTACAGGTTTTCCTGGACCAGCTGCTACTTGCTGCAGTGACAGTAGCTGAGCTGGGCTTGTCTCTCACGTTGGTTTGTTTGTATTTGCAGAGATACAAGGCAGCGAGGCACCGCGCCACAGCTGCCTACTCCGAGGCTCCTTTGCATTCCCAGGGCTCCAGCTCCCAATTGCTGGATGATCCAAAACAGCCTCTTGCTACAACAGCAGATACCAGCAAGAAGATAAATGATGATCATGGGATAGACAAGGAGGGTATAGAGCTATCAGCCCCGCAAGAACAAGCGTCAAGGTCACTGGAGGGTAAGGGCGAGCTGGTCACCTCTGTAGCAGAGGGGAGAAGCCGAGCCAGCGTGACTGATGATGTGTGTGGAATCGTGGTTGTAGAAGAAGAAGAAAATCTACAGGAAGAGAGCAAGTCCGGTACCACTAGTGCCGACTGCCCGCTCCCTGAAGAGAACCGCACCGCAGGGGAGTTGTTGGGACACGCTGTGTGTGAGGAGGAGGAAGGCGACGCAGCCAGGCAAAGGGAAGGCCCAGACGACTGCCAGGATCCGGGGAGCGGAGGGGGTTTAGGACAGAACGAGGCAGGAAACGCAGGCCAGGAGGCAGCGGCAGAGCCTTCCTCCCCAGCCAAAGGTGAGGCAGCCAGTCTTACCTCGGCTGGGTGCAGACGCTCTACTCGGCGCAAACCCAGATAGAGTGGCCTTAAAGGGAGAGCCCTTTACATATGATATTTGCTGGAAATGTTTATTTTCTGAGTCTTTTAATAGAGCAAAAACCTTCAACTTTACTGCTGTTTTTATTTTAAGAATAAAAGAAGCCTGGCTTTAGCGTGTCTAATACAGGGTGGTGTTGGTTATTACTTGTACAGTTGGGATACAGCAATGAATGTGGAAAGTCTGAGGCTTGGAGTGTTGAACCTGAAAGCAGACAGTCATGTGACTGTCATAGGGGACAAAGATAATGAAGTAGATGGATGCAGACTTATTTTTCACTAAGAATTCTTTGTAGTTCCTCTTGTTTAATTTCCAAGCAGAGGAGAAGTTGATCTCTTGGGAGACTGTGGCTCCCAGTTCTGCTTCTCAGATCCGTTTCCTTTCAAAGACACACGCTCTTGAACAAGCCCCGTCTCCCAAGCTAGGCAAGAACGTGCATCTTGGTCCTTTGTTAATGCTACAAGGCTGAATTCAGCCTGCTGTCATACTGGAGACTCTCAGGAGCAAATTTTGTTTCAAACTGACTTTAATAAAACCAATTCCTTATAAATAACTTCTCTAACTTTCCAAAAAACTTCTTTACAGAAGTAGAACAGTAAGATCTGCTTCCTTAACAGTGCTGACCCAGGGCCATCCTGGCAAGATCACAGAGTTACAGACCACAACGCTCACGTGTGCTCTTGTCAGAACACAGAGGGAGGACTCTGCTCACAGCCTGCAGCAGGCAGGCCCTGCTCTGTGCTCCGTGTCGCTAACGCTGGAGTGGGATGACCAGGCTGCTCTGCCTCCGACACCCAGGGCCTTAATGGCAGCTTAAGGAGTTACGCAGCTTCCATTGATCAGTCAAAAACATCACCCTGGTAGCTTGTCTTATCTGCTTGGAAGGGGATAGAAGCATCCACGGATCTGGGAGCGTTTGCCAACGTTTTGTACATCACAGTTGATGTGAATAATGGGGAAGCTGTGGTTTCCAGGCAGAGGGCCTCCCTCTCCAGGTCTGTCACCAGAGTTAGGCTCCGGGCAAGCCTGGAGCCAGGACAGCCCCTGCGCGCTGTGCTCTGAAGGAGGAAAGAGCCGCAGCGCTCCTTGCCTAGATTTAACAGTACAAAAGAGCAGAGATCCTCTTCCCTCTCTGTGAAGAGGGCCTGCTTGCAAACAACCTGCATGGCATCGAGTTTTCTACAGCCAGCTTTAACCAAGTGTCAGTGCCAGGCTCGTGTTAGGGCGCAAAAAGAACCAGCTCTCTCGCTACATCCACCTGTGAGCTTCAGCACACAGCTAAAGAAAACAGAACATGGAGGTAAACAGCAGGACACAACCACAGCAAGGAACAAGTAACAGGCACAAGGTACCTCTTCTATTCAAGTTTTACGTTAAATCGGTGACCAGTAACTGTCCCCTTAGTGATACTGAGGTGTCTGCGGCCAGCTCGCTAGGCGGGAGGCTGTGATCCCTGCGCATCAGTTTCCGTGCTCTGCTGCTCGCTCTGCTGCTGGAACTCCAGGCGGGTCTGGCGGTTGGACTCCAGCAGTTCTTTCAAGCAGGCGTGTAGATAATCGTTCTTCTCCTCCAGGTGATCCAAACAGGAGTTGATCTGGTCCAGCATGGAGTTTATTGATGCATATTCTAAAAGGAAGGGAAATGAGAGACTGAACAATCTAAGTGTAGTGTCACTGCAGCCAGTGAAGGTGGCGAGAGCTCTTACAAACCAGCAGCGTTTTATCTGCCCCTCGATGGGTGAAGTAAAGTGCAACTGAATCTTGCATACGCTGTGTTCCCTGATCAAACCAGGCTCAGGGGAAGCTGGAGAGCTGGTAACAAGATTTAAGGCGAGTTACCTGGGCAGTCCAAACCCATTCTCAGCATATCTGACACCCTTTGATCTCGTACATAAATAGTTGACCGCAGGCTGGGTGCTAGTGTGCAGTGACCTGCAGCGGCACCCAACGAACCGCAAGGACAAGTCAGCCTTTGTAGCTGCCGCAGGGATCCCCTTTCCTGACTGTGCACGCGTTTTGGCAGCGGGTCAAAGTGTTTACATTCTGTGAATTATCGGTGTAAGGTTCCCAGGCTGGGATGCGCTTCACCAGGGCCTGGCTGAGGTCAGACTGCCGAGACAGCGCAGGCACTGCTGTGGCAGGAGCAGGGATGAGCCTAAAGCTGCTGGGAGTGGCACCGCTATTTCTCCAAAGGGAGAAAGGTGTGGGGCACCATGTTCAGCTGCAGGAGTTTCATGCGCCATTAAGGCTTTGGGTATTTTGGATTAAAACCAAACTCAATTGGGATGATCCCGACAGTTGGTTCCCAAGGTACAGTTTCTTATTGGCAGCATTTGTTTCCCGTGCAGAAGCGCTGGCCTCGGTACGCTGCATGTCACAGCCACGGGTACTGGCACTGTTAATCAGGCGAAGAGAGCTGTGCTGCTGGGATGAAGCACTTGCTCCAAGCAATATTCACACGATCCTAAAGAATAAAAAAAAAAACCCCCAAACTGAAAAACCAGAGAAGATAAACCTCTGCTGACAAGTTACTTGGGAACCCCGGGGGTTACAGGAGCCCCAGGCAGAGCTGGTCTCATGTTCCTACAGGGGCTGAGTGAGCGCAGGGAGGCAGACATGGAGCTGTGACCTGCGAGCTGACATTTTTGAGGATCATGGGCTGCAGGACAGGGAAAGGTGCCTGCGTGGGTGGGACGAGCCCACACCTCCCCAGCTGGGGCTGGCTGCTCTCCACCCGGCTCCTTGGAGCAGCTTGGGGAGCATCAGAGCCAAGTGTGACGCACACGGTGCCTGGCTGGAGACCTGCTCTGAGCTCACGGGGAACAGAGAGCAAGCGAGGAGCGTGAGGGAGAGCTCTGAGCACCCTGTCCTACGGCAGAGGGCCAAGCTGTGCCGAGATCCCCCAGCCTCCCTCGGCTGTCCCCTTGACATGTCGTAGGCAGCGTGTCCTGGTGCCCCAGCACACCAGGCCCAGGCGCTGCCGTTACCAGCAGCTTGGAAAGAATGGTGAATATTTAAATACTGCAGACATTTGCATTATTAATAGCTAACCAGAACTTTAATTATTTTTAAAAATAGATTAAATTGTCTGCCTTGTCTTATTCACAGCAGCGCTGCAGCCTTTAATTCTCTGGAGAACTGGATATGTAACAATTAAGCTTGGTTATAGAAGTTTGGCCTTACAGGTGCACACAGAGGTGGCATTAGGAGCAAGAGCACTGCGAATGTCCTTGCATTTAAAAATCAATCCCGGGCACGTTCTTTTCCAAAAGGCGGCAGTTATCAGCATTCTGCAAACGCTTTTTCAAGGTATGTGTTACCTGAATGCCCACAAGTTAGAACTCTCTACTTCAGCCTCGTATTAGATCTGTGCGATGCTCCACGTTCCAATTAAACCATGAGCAGATCTCAAGCAGATCCGGTAACTACTTCTGACAAGTAACGTTATTCATCAAGAAGTCTGTAATCACAGCAGGAGCCTAATTGTTCACAGTGCCTAAAGCTCAAGCAAAGACTATATAAGCTGTGCAGCTCTGGGAAGTTAAAATATTTTAACTGTTTTAAAAGAAGCTGTAAAAACCATTTTATTTTATTGTCCTCTGTTAGTTGTTATTTTTGTGGAAACGTCACGACATCTGCTAATGAAGATGCTGACCAGGAGTATGGGAATTGCATTGTTTGCTCCTCCACATTCTTACAAGAACAGTTGCCAAAAATAAGGTTTGGTATTTGGTATCTAGGAAGCGATCCACAGCTTCAGCTCCAGGAGACCAGGAAATAGCTACAGACCTTATGACCAGCTAAGTACACAAAGCCCCACCTCCCTGCAGGTGGAACGACTTAAGGCAGAGACCCAATGTAGCTCAGATTTAGTCACCTTCTCCATCATATCCACTGTCTCTTAGCTCTTCAGAACGCTTGAAACACAAATCCCTGTGATGAAGCAAAGCAGTGAATGCCCGTGGTGTGTTCTGGGGCAGAGCTGATCCTCCTGTCGCTGCAGGCCCCTCACAGCCACAACTAGAGATTCCCCTGCAGGGGTCACATCTGGAAACGGAATGGTGTTTCGGGAAACAGCATAACCCAGTACTCTTTGAAAGATTTCCAGTGTTACCAGTGACCGGTGCATGCACATGACAGCTCTGTCTCACCTCTTCCATCGGCTCTTTGTAACTGCCCAGGGCAGTACTGGACATTTCATACCCAGGTGCTGCAGGAACGCCCCGGAGCGGAGCTTGCCTTGCCCGCTGCATTAAATTCCCTTTTCCCACCCATGACTACTTCTCCCAGAGAAGATGGGTGGCCGCCATCACCTGCCCTGCAGTTTCCCAGTCTCGGTGTCCTCCGGGAGCGCGGAGCGATGGCTCCACCAGAGAAACTACAACACCCACCGGCGGGGGCTGAGCCCCAGCGCTGGGCCCCGCTCTGTCCGCCGGGCGCAGCCCTGGCGTCAGGCACCGCTGCCAGCAGCAGCAGCAGCGGCACATCTGGGCACATCTGGGCGCCTCTGGGCCTCGCCACCCGCAGCCCCCGGGCCCACCGGCGGCGGCCTGTCCCGGCAGGCGGCCCCGCCCCGGGCCGCCCCACGCACCTTCCTCCCCGAAGCTCTCCCCGTCCCCGTCCCCGTCCCCGTCGTCGTCGTCGCGGCCGGCGCCGCCCAGCGGCACGTGCGGCTCGCCGTTGGGTCCCGACATCCCGCCGGCCCCGCGCGACGCCGACGGCCGCTCGTCGGGCCCGCCCGGATGGCGCGTGGGTGCGCGCGCGGCGCCGCCAGCCAATGGGGGAAGCTCGGCGCCCGCACGCGTCACGCGGGCCGGCCGGCCGGCGCTGGGGTAAAGCGTGGTTAGCGCGCAAGGAGCGGGGCGGGGAATGTGGCGCGGGAGGGAGAGGCGGGCGGTAGCTCCGCGCTCCCCTTTTCTTGGGTGTTTTCCCCAAACGCGAAGCTGTCTCCTTGTCCTCGGTGTCCTCAGCCCTCCCTGGCCTCCTTATCCCCAGGGCTGTCCCAGCTACAGCACGCACCCCCACTTCACCTGGGCGCGAGGTGATGTTGTCCTCAATGGCCGCCATCGGCACCCAGCGCTTCTTTCCCAAAACATCTTATGACATATAGGAATAAGCCTGCACTTCTGCCCGTGAGGAGCCCCCGGGCCCTCCACGGGTGCTGAGGCTGCAGCAGTGAGGCCTTTGCTGCGGAACTCCAACATGCAGCCATGTCGCCAGCCCAGTTTTGCCAGATGAGTGGCTTGAACTACCCTCAGGTCACCTTCAAACCTCCTCTTTCCTGAAGGAACGAGCACAATTCACTTTGCCCTTCCTTGTCTTTGGCCCAGTATCGATTGTACCTTGCGTGCCCTGAGGAGAGCTAATTGCTGCGTGGTTTTTTTCATTCCCGGGAGAGATGTCACCGTGATGAAAATAACCTGCAATTAGAGCATTAATTCAGGCAGTGTTCCCAAGATAAACCCGGGTTGAGGACTCCGTTATTAAGTAGGTATTTGGGCCAAAGAAGAAATAAAAGGTTACATCCTCATTTAACATCGCAGCCAGCTCTCTTCCCTCCTGTGGGGTAACCCCGCTGCTGAGCTGGCCCCAAGTGGAGCAATTGAACATTAGTGTAATAATGGACATAACCACAATTTGATGAAAAAGATGATGACTTTCATCGTGAAGGTGTGTGTGTTCGCGCCGTGGGTACGTGCGGGTCAGAAGCAGCAGCCCCAGCCGGGCAGGATGTGCTCTCAGATTACTTTATTTCCACTTTTTGGTGCATTATCAGCGAACGGGGCTTTTATGATTACTGCAGCCAGCCAGCCAGCCTCGCCATGCCCGCCTCGCACACAGCTTCACTCCGCTGCGATCTCTCTCCCCTCAGTGTGTTCGCGCCGTGGGTACGTGCGGGTCAGAAGCAGCAGCCCCAGCCGGGCAGGATGTGCTCTCAGATTACTTTA
>JAVSBS010015808.1:0-28728 GCA_033124195.1 Coracias cyanogaster
TGAATGTTAACCCTAGGTTGTTGTATTATTACTGTTTCTGCTAGCAATATTAACCTGAATTAATAGCGCTATTCTAGTGAGTGAATTTATCAACGGCAATCTCGATTCTGTCGCTCTCAACAGAATAACTGATTTTGAATTTTTATGAATCTGACTCAGTGAAAGTCCTTTGTGGGGACTCTGATAAACAGATCAGTGAACATACTAGGACTTTGACAGGCAAATAACAAAGTTACATTCTTTTTAATGCAACAGGGACCTTTAAAGCTTATCTAATCCAACCCACAAATCTCCATGTACATAGAAGGCCTCCTTAGACAGGAAACAAGTAATCTTTCCTTGGTCTCCATGTCAGACATTATAAAATAACATCTCTAGTAGTACTGATACTGACGTAGATTGCACGAGTTTGCACAGGCTCCCTCACTGGAAGTTTTTAAGGACAGGTTAGACAAACATCTGTCAGAAATGGCATATGCATTTAATTTACAGGTGTGACCAATATGATCTAAGTGTGCCCTCCTAAGGCAATGGTGCAGACTAGTGATCACCTAAGAGGTCTTGCAGCCCTACAATTCTACAATGCTAACATTGCTATCAGAAGAATTACACACAATTCAGTGAAGGAATGTTAACACTGAAAAAATTGTCTGAGATTTAGTAAAAAGTGATCTTAATACAACACTTCCCATCTTTCAGATAATTGAGCCTATTATTAAAGTAAAGAAAGGGGGAACAGGCCTCAGACAAACAAGACAATAATAGAAGTCACTGCAATAATCAGTGCCTCTGAATTTATATAGGACTAGATTACTGTTACTTAAGAAAAACCGTGTTTCTAGAAAGCATTGAATAAAAGGGAAGAAGGGATGATCCTTTTCTTCACCTTCAAACTGTGTCTTTTTTCTTTTACTGTGGAGATACTAGTAGAATTCTGGATAGCATAAGAACAAATACACTTTATCTTGCCTAATACTGTCTACCTTGCACAGAAGATGCAATTTCTTTTCTTAATGTTGGCATGCAGTTTTTCACACATTATATAGCATCTAGAAAAAAAAAAAAAAAAAAAAAACCAACCCCGAAGAAAGGAAAAACCAGTATCTCCAGGGAAGTTCAGTTCTCAGCTCCCTTATTGTCGGCACAGCCCAGCTATTGTCTAGCTGAAGTAACACTATAACATTAAGTATATGCTCAACTGTTTGCAAGATCACAGCCAAAACTTCCTTGTTGGAGGTATTTTTCAAATAAACATGTGAGAGTATTTTCTTTAACTGGTGGAGTATATAATCTTACAGGAGTATTATACTTAATAAATACTAATAGCTGACAGCTATAAATATCAACAGCTTAAAGAAACGGTCCTGTACTGTAACATAGACTTCTCTTCAGGGTCTAGCACCACACTCACCAGATTTCTATGTAAATTCTAGTTTAGACTCTGGGAGAATGAGGCTTCATGTTACCATTGGGGCCAACTGATCAGCCACAAATCAGCCCGGTGAGGCAGTAGAAGCAACCACAAATCGATGCCAAAAAGATCATAATATTCACCCTTCTTTCCATGGCGAGCGATCAGTGACGCAAATTTTTGTCAGCTAGTAAAGCCACCATGGGTAACATTACTTTCCTTATTCAAAGAGTGAGGCTAAGGGGGGAAAAAATGCAGATATAGAGAAAAGGAAAAGCTTGTGCTAATTACACCTCTCACTCAAGAGTGGCACTCATGGATCTGGAGCTGAGGAGCTCATGCAGCATGGCTGGCTGGAGAAGACATCAATGTGAGTGCACTTGGCTGGAAGGCACACACAAGCACCTGGGTGAGCTGGAGTTCCTTTGGCAAAGCAGGGGTAAGCTTTATAAAAAGGCTATTATTCTGGTATAAAGCAACTAGCAAAGCAAAGGAAAATTGCGAGTATCACCAAGAGTCATCCTCTTAGTGGGTGCTCTTCTGTCAGATCAGCATCAGTTACTATTGCTAAAGCAAGATCAGGCTCGCAAAGTCCTGAGCAAGAGGACTTTTCCAGGCTTCCCCTTGCCTGCTGGATGACATGAGACAAGGCACTGTGCCCTGCTATGCTTCAGCACCTCCATCCACAAAGAGAGTAAAACATTGTCACCTCCTTTACCAGCGATCTCTTGAACATCTCAAAAATGGCGGGGAAAAAAAAAAACTGTTATTACTCAAACTGAGCACGAGGTCAGTGAAATTATTGCCTTCTCCAGTTCCATTTTCAAACAGCTATGTCTGGTTGGTTCTGTTCACCTATCACTTCATCAGTGCCAGAAAAGACCTGCAAAATCTTCTATTGAAGCTGTTTGTTAAATGCACAACTTCACCACCATCTTCCACACACTCACATGCTGCCAACTTCAGAGCACCAGACTCCGGGGAGAGGCTGCACAAACGGGCACCCTGCACATCATCCCAAACCTCATCCTTCATCTCATCCCACCCCTCTTCCTGAGGACTTGCCCAGCGCCATTTTATCAAGATTGCAGCTCATCAAGCATTCAATGGCACAGCTCCTCACACGCTTCAAAATAAGTCGGCACATCGGTGCTACCCTGCCTCCCTCACCCTCAGCTTTCAATTAAATATAGAATTGACTTTAAAAGGTACAACTTGAATGTACAGGGTTCAAAATGACCTTGTTACACCTTTCCTTACCTTCCTGAGCAGGGCTCTTGTACTCCAGATCTGGGTTTAAAACCTAGAAATATGAATTTGCTCTAAGCTCCTGTGGCAAGCTACACGTCTCAAGCTGTTTAAAGTCTTTAAAGGTCCATCCAAAGCTGAAGCATGCTCTGCAGAGAGAGATCTGGGAGCCTAGGTTCGGCAGCTTTCAGCAAGATATTTAAAACTTTCCTACAAGTTAAATATTTTTTCTATTTCCTGAACTCTTAGCACAGTAATAACTACATTTCGTTATAGCATCACATTAGCCATTATTAAAGTCATTGAAGAAATTAATAAGTTCCACACAGATGAAGAGCCAAAAGCTGTTTGTACACAGCACTCACACTGCCTCTTTTTCTTCCTTATTTCTGGAGAAAAGTATGAGTAGGCCAGAAGGTGATTAGATTAAATTAATGACACACTTTAAGCCTCCCCAAGCACAACTCCAAAACACTAAAAGATGCCTGGGGCAATTGCCCTCGTGTATCCGCCTTAGAGACAACAGATTACCTTCAAATTCCTGCTCAGATACCACCGTCTTCCACAAGTGAACCCCGAGACTAAAGCTCTGGCTCTTGCAGCTGGGCACTGCAGATCACTGTGACTTCTGGTCAATCACTGAGAAGAATCATCCCTCCCCATCCTCTGCCAAGAAGTGTTTTCAGCTGTGATGGGGGGTGTGCAAGGACCTCACAGGGCTGTGAGGCTGCCTGAGCCCCAGCCCACGAGCACTGCTAAAAAACACATCTATGGAGCAGCCAGCAAAAGAAGTTGCCTTCACCCACCTCACCACACAAATATTCTTTGGAGGATAAATTGAATTGACCCCCCTGCTGCCATGGGTGCTGTGCACCCACCACACATCCATACCAAGCCCTGTAACCCCAGTTTCCTTCTGCTGCTCAGGGCAGGAACCCCAAGTGCTATCAGGAATCTCACAGGCATTTGGGATGGGCTTAAAAAAAAAAAAAAAAACAGTTCCTGCCGTTACAAATGTTTCTAAGGTGCAAATAAATAAAGAGCATGTCTCCAAGCCCAGGCAGAAGGACAAAGCTGGAAAACTGCTCAGACCAGTAGACAAGCAAGCCAAGGGTTATGAACATATTTGCAGTTTCTGTGTATAACACAGCCCCAGGATTTTTGATGGGCAACACCACCACCTCTTACCATATACCTTTCCTGTACTTAGCATTAAGAGGCTTCACTAAGGAAGGAGCAGACCACAGTTCATTATTCCTCATTTTTACCAGATTAACTTAGTCCTCGTGTTATTTTTCAGACTATCCCTAGGGCTTCTAAAACCACTCACCCTTTCAGTGCTAACACGGAGCACCCTTACACTTCCCTGTACTCAGCAAGCCTGCAGTATGGTGGTTAAGAAGATATTTATTAATAAAGCAGTGAACTTTGTTTTATCCCACTTACAGCTATGCCACAGCACTGCTAGGCCAGGTGAAGAATACATGTTTTCTGAGCACAGAATTAAACTTTGCAGCCATGTGAAACTAAATGTATTAATTATTTTCAACTTCAGCATGAACTTGTCCAGAAAACTCAATTGTTTCTAGAAAAACACTACCAGATTCAAGCACATGTGCAGGACACACACACAGTACACTTACAACAGCATTAAACAAACCACCTCTCACAGGACTTAGTAGGAACCATCCTTCTTCTAGAGCAAATATTTCTTTTCCTGTTCTCCACAAAAGCAACACACCTTATAAATTACAAGAAAAAGCTTTCTACTATTATGTAGAAATCACAAGAAAAGTAAAAATCCTTACCTGGAGAAGAAGCAGCAACTCTTGGGCACAACCAGACCCGCACTGGAGGACTGTGAGCTACCAGGTGGTGTGAATTTCTCTACTAATTTAAAACCACAGCTGAGACCTATTAACTCAGGTGAAGCAGGGTCTTCACTGCCAAAAGGGTTTTGTTTTTGCAGCCTTGCCTGATGCACCAAATAGTGAGGCCCCAACATTTAACACTGCGAGAACAAAATCCTACAGCTTGTGCTCACGATGTTACCACCCATAATTAGAGGTTGTAGTAGGACCATGCCCCACATCGACTGGTGAATTGCAGTAATCCTAAATTCATTTTCTATATTGGCAATCTCAGTGCTATGGCAGGCACAGCCTGAGCGGCTCCAGCTGTGATAATGTCAGGGGTTATGTCCCCAGCGAGCTGATGCTGCACCTTCCTTGGGAGCTGCCATCGCTTGAGACTAAGGGAAATCCCAAACGCTGCGGTTCAAACACCTCATATTTGTGAAAAACAGATTTAGGTTAAAAAAAAAATACAGGCAAGAATAATCAGAGCATGGGCACATGTTTCAGCATCCCCCCATCTGAGAGTGACCTCCTTAAATGCAGTGGGCTGAAGAAAGTGGTCAAGGCCGCAGATGTTGGTCCACGTAGTCAATGGCGTTATACAGATACTGAGAAGCTGAGACCACCCATCAAAATCTGCTGCTACAGGACAGCTCTGTCTTTACATAAAGTTAAAAAATAAAGACCAATAGACAAGGCTTGATAAAAATGAGGAGGTGAGGCACAAACCTCCTTCTGGAGGTACCCATTATGGGACTTCCTGTGACACTATCTATTTTCACCTCAAAAGACTGTTGACTGCTTCACCACCTAGTTTAGTGCACATTTAACAAGAAACCAATTCATAGGACAAGAGAAAAATGGCCTCAAGTTGAGCCAGGGGAGATTTAGGTTGGACATTAGGAAAAATGTCTTCCCTGAAAGGGTTTTCAAGTCCTGGACTAGGCTGCCCAGGGCAGGGGTGGAGTCCTTATCCTTGGAGGCTGTATAGATGTGGTGCTGAGGGACATGATTTAATGGTCACCCGGCAGTGCTGGGTTAAAAGTCTTTTCCAACCAAAACAATTCTATGATTCTGGTCAGCAAATGGCTCTCTACCCTCTGTCCTTGTGCTTTACCTGAAGGAGCTGTGTTGCTCGAACACCGAAAGAGCTACACTGAACTGGTAGAGTTTAAACCAACACTAAGGATATGGCAAAGATTTATACCAATAGCATCATGGCAAACTTCCCCAGCTGGTAATTGTTAATGCAGGCTTTGTTGGGTTTCTGCACCTGCAGAGGACTTACAGGTGGTCAAGTTGCTCGTCAAGGCCAAAAAAAGATCTCCTGATAGCCACACATGTGCTATATACTTGGAGAAAAAAGTGGGGTGTTTTTGTTTTGTGGTTTTTTTTAGCAACAGCATCAAGTGCTTATATAAGCTCCTGATTAAAAAAAAAAATCAGGATTCATTTGGGCTGCGTTAAACACATCTTGCCCATTCTGTGAGGATTTCAGGCTATATTTTTATTCCTACAATACCACCAGTTTGAAATGTTAAAATAGAGCACAGCATAATAAATCAGCTTGGACCAGAGAGCTCTGCCAAGTGTAACATCAAATCTTCCAGAGAGTGAGGTTAGATAAAGCACCAGATACACAGCAAATTCTTGGTTGAAATAAAACACCAAACATTTCTCCTTGGCTGGCAGCAGGTGAATTCACAGGATGGGTTTCCTTAGCCACAGAAGTTTCTTTTATAGCGAATTTGTGGGTTTCCCTGCCTCCCAAGAAAACTCCATCTTGCAGTATGTTTCAAATGTTATCAGCTTGGCAAAAAAAAAAAAAAAAAAAAACACTGTTTTAAACTGATGGGAAAGGAGCCCGTTGGCTCTAAAGTTACCATCCCCAAGCTGGGCTGCTCAGTGCTGTTTGGGGCCTTTGTTCAGGGTAAATCAGCCATCGAAAATCAGCCCTCCAGCTCACTGCCCTGCTGCGGCGGGATGACCAGGAGGGTTTCCTGCAGCCTGGTTCGGGGGGCTAATTACCTGTTCAAACACCTTGTAAATACCTGTCAGAGGAGGGACAGCTCGCCTCCTTGCTGTGGGGTGGTTGGGGCACCCGGACCTTGCCAGGGTCCCCCACCCTGTGCTCCCCACGGCCAGGCCATCGCCACAAAAGAGTTTTTCCCCACAGGAACATGGCTTCTGTCTCTCCTCCTTCCGCCCTCTCTTTCCACCCTGATGATGCTGATAACGGACTCCGTGGTGATCCGCACTCAGCAGATAACATCCAAAAGATATTTTCCATCTTTTGCTGAGGGAATCACCGGCAAATCCTGGCCCGTATTGGTGCCTCTTTCCAAGCAGGTTGTTTTTAACCGAGGCTTGGCATTCGCCACCATGGTTGAAATCTAGCAACCTTAAACCCAACCCGCCTCACCAGGATGAGGGAGCTGAGCGGGACTCCACGGCTCGGCAGACAATTTCCCCAAAAAGGAGACTTTCTTTCCCAGACAAACACCCAAGAAATTACTGTGGCGCCTCAAGAGGCCTTTGTGCCTCTTCCTTACACACTGCAAAAAATAATATCGTGACCCCATGAAAAAAGTTTTATGGTAGTTGTCACCAGCAGAGCCGGGGGTCGTGTGGGTGCCAGCAACACACAGGCTGGCTCGGCTGTGCCCAGAAAGAAGCCGTCCATGGGCTTTTTCCTGGGGGGAAAAAAAAAAAGGTGTATTTTCTTCATCAAAGCAGCACCCAGTGAGGTGGGCCATGATGCTCGGGAGGCCTTTGTCCCCCCCCTGCTCCCTGCCTGGGTGAGTTCAGTCTGTATGTGGCACTGTGGTATAAGTGACCACTGTTGGGAAGCGAGGAGGAGGAGGAGAAAAAGGAGAAAAAAAAAAAGAAAGGAAGAAAAGTTAAAAAAAAAACCAAAAAAGCACTTAAAATTTTGCAAGAGCAAACAATCCTCCTGTGGCCAGCGGCAAATAAAATAACAGCAGTGGGGTGATTTGTAACGGGCTTTTGTCTAGGCCTAGTTCTTGCTGCCTTGAGGGTTTCTGTGTTCCCTCGCTGCAGGATCCCCATGTTTTCACCCTCCGGCTACAAAGGCTGGGGGCTGCAGCCCCCCCGGCTGCTCACCCCTGATATGCCCATGCTCAGCTGGGGTGCAGAACTCTGCAATTTTGGGCTGATGGAGCACTGGTTGAATTTTTCCAAAAGTTTAGGACCTGCCAGGTTTAAAAATAGCTTTTATCCATCTTTTTAACTCTTTTTCCACAGCCCCCCCCCCCACCCCGCCCCAGCCCTGGCTTGACGTGGAGCCTCTTGGGCATTTTGGTCCCTGTAGGAAAGTTAGAGGTATTTATAAGTCTAATTAGAGGCATTTATAAGAGTGATTAGTGTGAAGCATCAGCTGCTGGCAGCTGGGGAGGGGTGTGTGTGGCTCTGTGTGTGTGTTCACACATGGATGCCACACTACAGTTTACAATTTGTTCCTGTGCCTGGAAGCTGTGAAATGCCCTTAAATCCCCCCCCTCCGGTGCTGATGGCAGGAGTGGGCACCGGCTGGCTCCGGGCAGGGCCTCAGCACCGCACAGCATTGCAGCCCTGGGCAGCCGCCATGGCCTTGCACTGGTTGTGCCCCAGTTTCAAAAAAAAATGAAAGAAAAATTAAAAGGGGAAAAAAGAAAGGATGTGTGTGCTGTAAGCTGTTGTTTGATGCAGGGACAGACACCAGCGTGGCCCCCATGGCCCATGTTAGCTGTGGGCTGCCTTGAAATGCATCATCTCACAGGGGCAACCTCGTATTTCCCCTCTCTCCTTTCACTGCTGCACATTGATGCTGGGTCCTCACCCTCCATGGATGTGGGTTTTTTTTTGTAATGCAGCTGTCCCTTGGAGGAAATGCTCCCACAGGAGCTGTTTTGGGGAGCAAAACCAGCTGGAAGTTAACTCAAACACCAGCATGAACTGTGGGGCTGGGTGAGCAGCCATCCCAGAGCAAGACAAGCTGGGGACCAGTCATGCTTCAGCCACACCATCGAATAGCCCCCAGTGCATCTGCAGAGCAGGGCTCAGCCCCGGGTTCCTGAGCCAGCTCCCTGACAGTGGTGCAAGGCCCACCCTCATGGCTTCTTCTCTGGGTCCTGCTCACCTGCGTGGCGTCGCAGGGACATGGCTGGCAGCAGGGAGGGTGGCGGCTGCGGTGGAGGATGCTTCCAAACCTCTGTGCTGCCCACCTCAAGTCACACCACAAAGCGGGACCTGCCGTAAGCATGGGCCAGCCCCACAGGTTGCTCCAAGGCTGGTGAGCACCCAGCAAGCACCTCCACCCACTGCAAAGAGCAACCCAGGAACCACAGCCCAACCATCAGCCTTGGCACTGGGCTCTGGTGCTGGCACAAGCAAAACTGCATCTGAGAAGATGTTGAGTCATGTGGAGACGGCCACAGGCACAGGAGTTCAGCACTGTCCACCTCTTAGGCCTGCTGGGACAATGTTCGTGTCCTCATGTCTCCCTTAAACCAGTGACAACCCCACAGGTGCCTGCTGCCAGCTGGGAGCACGTCTGGATACCTGAGAAATGCCTTGTTATACTTGCATAAACCGTCTTGAGGCAAATCCTACAAGTTCAGGTCCTCCTCGACCAGGGATTTACTTTTTCTAGTCATCATATAAACAGAATTAAAAGGTCAGTGCTGCCCCCACACGCTTGCAAAAGCTTTTAGTTGGAATGGCTTGAGAAAGATAGGGAGATATAGAGGGACTGCTTTCATAATACATTTGTTCTGCATAACTGTGGTTGGTCTCCCTATCACAAAACAAACCAAAAAAAAAACTTCCTTGATTTCTCCTTTTAAAAGTTTGAGAAAAATATTCACAGATTTGTCCACATCGATTTCACACCTGTGTTTAAAGCAGTTTCTGCAAAACTTGTTTGTGGTACAGTTACACTGGCACTCTGGGATAGTTTAGCTTGATTTTTTTTTTTAAATTATTTTTTTTAGGGAGACACTGATAACCTGGCTGTCCCCAAAATAATCTAAAAAACCAGTCTTCTTTTCACATAGGCCACCAGTGTCTAGCCCATGTAGCCCATATAATCCACATGGTGATTTTTCCCAGGGCACGCTTTTCCTTGGTTTTTTCCCTTTTTTTTCTCCATCCATGTTTGTACAGCTACAGAAAGTCCCACGCAAACTGAGAGGTGAAACACAAAGCAGAGGAGTTACAATGAGCTCACTTTACTCCAAGTAGTACCAAGTAACCATGTGAAGCAATGTACAAAAAAACAAGCTATTTTTCTTTCTAGTCTTTTCAGCAACGGGGAGGTTAAGGTATCCTTCCTGGTAGGGGGTGAGACTCAAATGTCATGCTGAAGAATGACGATGTGCCTGTCCCTTTAAAAACTTTGAATAGAAACTAGTTTAAATTTGAATCTAAAAAGGAAAAGTGAGCTGGTTTCAAACCAGAACTGCCTACAATGTTTCATGCAACATCTCCAGCAGGAAGAAACGCTTTCTTTTTAAATCTAAATGTCGCTTTTGATTGTTTTCGGTGGCAAAAGCTTAAAACACGGCTTTATTTTCTTACCGCAGCCTGTTCATTTCACTCCAGAATTACAGCAGCAAAAGCCAGACCCTGCAATGATGTGGAGAGGCTGCTTGGAAATCCCCTGTATTTCTGGCTTGGTTTGACCCTGGGCAGAGACAACAGGCACCACAGCCAATAAACTTGTTTCAAGAAGGCGATGACGTTCACCCAAGACCACCCCGTGTGTGCAGGTGGGACGGTTCTGGTGGGACATGGGCTAGGACAGGCCACCACCGATCTCAGTGACAAGGAGGGGTTTCAGCAGCTCAGGCCTGCCCAGCCCACCTCGGAGGGTGCCCCTTGGGTCCTCATGGGGCTTTGGCAAGTAGCAGCCCCAGATGTGTCCTCTCTGCTCTGACCCCACACCAAGACAGGTCTGTGGGATGAGCTGGCAGAAAGCCATTCTCTTGTTCTATGGAGGGACCAACGGGAAGGTGCCACAAGGGATGATGGAAAGGGGCATGGGAAGGTGCCGCGAGAGATGAGGGGACAGAGAGGTGCAGGCAGGAGGGGATTGCAGAAACCCCCCAACTCTAACAAATTGGGCTCCCGTGAAAGCTCAGCCTAGGCAGAAGGAAGAAACAAAGCTTCACCTTGGCCTCTAACACTGACCGTGTCATTTGCTGGGCCCAACTTTTGTCCACGTACAAAGTCCCCTTACAGGGTCACAATATAGCAGCGTACAAAGTACCAGCCAGGTATCCTCTTTATACAGGAAAAAACAAGTCTTGTCTTTCAGGAGGAATTTTTTATTTGGTTTGGTTTTTTTTTTTTTACCATGCAAGAGGGTTCAGTTTTGAAATGAAGCTTGCAAAACTTTCTTTGTCCAATTCTCTGCACATATGTCTTTCCAGCCCACGAAGGAAACGCTGCCACAATAAATTTCATTCAGTCTTCATTTTAGTCTTTGCTGGAAACTCATTTGAATGCATCCACTAAACAAACTACTCTTCTTGTCCAGGCTTCCTTCAGCTTTTGGTGTCCTGAATATGCAATCTACCGATTGGAATACAGGTTTCTCAGGGCTTTAGCAGAAAAAAAAATTTAATAAAAATCCCAATCATTCACTTCAGACAGTACCAAGACCAATCGCGGGGTTGCAGAACAGATTGGCTTATAGGAACAACAGAAATTTTTAATCCCACTTTCCTTTGTCTGGTAACACGAGATCAGGTACCAAAATCCTAAGTAGAAATATATAAATGCCATGAAAACACACACAAAGTAATAAAAAATAATTTAATGCTATCTGAACATGAATTCTGTTTTTAGAAATAGAACAATTACAAATGGCACCATTACTTTGTAAACATCTTCCCTCGAATGCCTTGAAACACACCAGTGCAGATTTCAAACAGTTTCACAAAGAAAACAATGTAGAAAAAAGATCAAATAGTTACAATGCATTTGAGAAAAGTCCTGGGATTCATTTCAAAAGGACATGACTTTATGATAAACATACATCTGGAAGAATGGCATTTTTTTGTTTTTTTTTTAATGGGCCTCAAGTTTTCCCAGCCAGAAAGCTGGATGGGCACTCTCTGTGCATCCCTCATTTTCAATTATTAGTTTGTTTGCCACTAGGTAATAGATGGCAAGTTACTTTGACTTTGTTATAAACAGCCAGTGGGAGTTCTAGAAAAGGTACAATAAATACCAGAAGGAAAACAAGCAAGATGATGTAAAATGGAGCCTGATCCTGCCAACCCCTGCTTCTCCGAGCAATCCTCGTTCTTTTCTACTTACTGTCCGGTGTAAGAGCTTCAGGATTAAGTCAGATCTTGGAACCTTAATTCCATTTATTTGGAGAGGCAAACGTGCCTTTTGTTCCACATTTCAACAACGTAAAAGGAGGCTGTCAAGTCTGAGAGCGTATTAAACTCATGTCTAGAAGAAACTTCACGTCGACCAGAGGACTGTGCAGAATCACGGGGACGGGGCAGATCTCGGCATCTCCAGCACCCAGAGCTGCCCTGCTCACCACGTGTCCCCCAGCCAGAAAAGAAAACACCCACTGCGCTCACACGCCTGGCTGCACATCACACACGTGGATGCAGTGCTGGCAGCGACCCTTCAGATGTTCGACACCTGCAAGAACTCCAGGGCCACCGACGTCTCCCACCACCATGCAGCACCCCGAGAACCCGGCTGGCCCCCACGCAGCCCTTTTGCCACCGGAGTTGCTTCTGCTCCAAGTCAACAGTGGGCAAAGAGCTCTTGGCATCCGAGTATCGCATCCCTGTCACGAGGCCGGTGGCAGGACATCAGACTTGAGATGGGAAAGGGCAGCTTGTGAAATAAGCCACAGGCAACACACTAAAACAGTCTGCCCTACACAAAGTTTACGGGTTAAGCCATCCGTCACCAAAACTTCCACTTGAAAACAAACACGCCAGCAGCAGTACACACAGGTAGGTGCACAGAGATACAGAGGTTGCTGTTTAATTATATACAGCTTTTTTTTTTTTTTTTAACTTCTTGAATTACCTCCTGTCGATAGAAAAGCCAAAATGGAATGCAATTTACGGCTCAGAACATTTTCCATACAGTATCACACAAGTCACCAACAAAGATTTTTAAAAGCAACATGTAACTCCCTTTTTTTTAACCTGTTTTTCTATGCAGCCAATTCTGCACATCCTTTTTTGGCTCGCGAGCCTCTGGTCTGAGCTTTGTTACATTTGAAAAATTGCATCAGGAATTTAGTTACTCTGCAAGAAACAGTGAAATCATCCTTTAAGAGTCATTCTTAATTAAATAGCATCATACTTAGTTCCCTGCAAAGGACTAAAAATACCCTGCTCTGATTAGCCTTTCTGGTTTTACATTTCATCCAGCTCAGGAGTGCTGCAATAAGTCAGCAGTTGTCATCCTTGCACAAGTAACATACGGTCTAAAAGAAGAGTTTTTATAATAGTTTGGATTCAGCTAATGGGTGGCTATCATTGATTCATACATTTTTTTCAAGGAAAATCAGGTTGAGGCAGTAAAAAAAAAAAAGAATTTTTTTTTACCCTAAATATTATTAGACTGCTTTTCTTAAAAGAACACTAAGGCGTATTTTTGCCTTTCAGTATGAATCGATTCACTTCCTTCAATTTCAGCTGGTTAGATACGAACATCTCAGGACTTATTCAGCTCTTTTCAGTGTCTCAAGTGTAAGAAGAGAGTTGGATTACTCATGTTTACCTCTGTCAAACAACCATTAGAATACAGCCCTCCTAGCAGAACACGATGAAAAATATAAAAGCAGTAACTGATTGCCAGGAAATGCACTAAACATCCTTTTCTAATAATTCAAGGTATTCTTGTGGAGGCAGATTATTTACTATTTTTAGCTTTTCCCACTCCCTCGCTTGTCTAATTGCTCCTTGCGTGAGTGCTCCGGCCTGGGGGTTATTCTGCAGCTCTAATTGCAAAGGGAAGGATTATACGGCTCTGCTGGGGATGGGGCTCAACCCTCAGAAAAAACGCCCGCCCCTGATTTCATACCTACTCCACACATTCACTCCATTTTCTGCTCTCATCTATAACCTCAGATGTTTTGCTGACAACAGGTGGGCAACTGTCGAATGTTGTTTGCTATCAGGGGAGCAGATCCATCCCAAAAGTGCTCCGCTCTTGGTAACTCCTATGTGATACATAATATTAGTTCACATGAAACGCTCAAAGACCCGCATTGGAGATTTCCAGTCGGCAGTTCTCTGCTGCAGACCCTTCTGCTTATACAGTAAAGGCGTGTGGCAATACCAGAGGTGTTACCGTTGTCATTTGCTTTGGGAAGTCATGCGTGGATTCCCATAAAGTCCTTCTCGTTGCAGCTCATGCTGGACATCCTGGAAAGAGCAAGCAGTAGTAAGTCCAGGCTCCAAGCTGGAAATGGGCACTGATAGCGGATTTTGATTATAAAAGTACCTACCTACATCCCTATCTAAGTTTGGGGAAGGAAAATCAAAATGGCAAATTACTCTGACTTTGTTAAGAATGCCCAAATGCCACCATCAGAACTCATAGCAATGGGCTACCTGAAATCTTAGAAGATGAGAAACCCATTTTGTGCTCAAATCCAGGTGACACCATTTTGTAGATGCACTCGGGGGCTCTTCAGGACATTTTTACCTCAGCCCGCTGGGTAACTTTACCAAGCAGCAATCTGGCAGAAGCACCTCTCATTTCAGAGCTTAAGGCTCTGGCAACTCATAGCACAGTGCTCCTCCCAGAGAGGCCAAAGAAAGGTGGATCTCCTGCAGGAGAGGAAAACCTCAAATCTGCAATTTCGACTTGTCTGCCTAAACAGTACTTGTGGCCAGGCCTGAATTTGCCGTTAAAGTAGCTCTTGTCTATACAAATGTTCGGAGACAGGCCAAGCACCATCACAGCCTGGCACATCCCTGGGAAAAAGCAGTCACTGTCATCTCTGACAAGGGTACAGCAGTCCTCCAGAGCAGCGTCTACCCAAAAATAATTTTGTTTTCTTGTGACAGTACCAACCTTAGCACAAAGGCCTAGTCTAGGAGAGTGGTTGCACAACGCGTAGAGTAGTTTCAATTCCTGGTCTGAAATGTTCTGTGGGCAGCTGGAGGGTCCAGGGCTGGGCTCCTAAAGCACCGATGTATTTACAGCTATGCAAGTATGAGCGACTACTGATGTCTCAGCACCTGCAACATCTTAAATTATCCTTGGCGGATTTCATTGACATTCACACGCCTACCAGCAATTTCAATGGGAAAATACGATCACATCAAAATTTTTTTCCAATAATTTTTTAGCTATTACTGATTTAAGGATTGCTTGAGGGTTTCCTTTTTCCCCCCTCTTGGGAGATACAAGTTTCTAAGTGTTCCACCAGGCTCTAAATCAGTAACAACATTGGAGATGCTCTGATCCTCCTCCTGCACGCCTCAGACACGCATGGGTTTGCTCCGCATCTCGTGCTTGCTCGGCAGCCCATGTGATGCTTTGTTTACTCCCTGCACAAGCAGATACATGCAACAACCATGCCCCTGCGGAACGACTTCTCTCCGAGCCCACCGCTCTCTTACACCAGGCTCTGCAAACGCCGAACGGCCGATGCATTCCCCTCTTCCCTGTTCAACTACTCTCTGTGTTTTGGGTTGAAAGCGAAACTCTCCCAGCCTTGGAGAACCTCAAGAGAGCAGGACTCGGGAAACACAGGGAGGGCACGAGCGTATTATCAGAAAGAATTTGAGTGCTCCCAGCAGCCCGGCAGCAAATTAGAAAGTTTTGGCTCCCAAGAATGAGTTGTGTTGTTTGTTCCTGCATACTGCAGCTGCTCGTCCCTCTCCCTCCCCACCCCCCTCGTTTGGGTGGTTTATTACACACAAGCTACTAATGAATGGGAGCCGCTGTTTTACAGTACACCACACTTACAGGACTTATCTCTAGGCCTACCACAGATTTGACTGATCAACAGCAGGGCACCACCACCATAATTCTTCCTAGAAACAGGAGGATAAAAAGGGGTTTGTTGGAGGTTGGCTGTGTCTGCAGAGAATCCTGCCTGCGGGGCCTGCTGATGCCATCGCGAGCTGCTATGGTCTTTGGCCTAATAAGGTACAGAAACAAAGATTGTTCGCTTGTTCAAGAATACTAAAGTACCCAAGTGACGGAAAGTGGAGGCAGCAGGGCACGCATCCAAGTGGGATTAAGGCCACAAGTGCAACGTTACAGGGCTGACTGGGTGGCAGAGGGAATATCTGCCTCTGAAAAAAAAAAATAACAAAAATCCCGTTCAAACATAATTTATAACATGTCACTCACAGTCAGAGGTGCCTGTCATTAAGAGTTAAACGTTGCATTGTGTTCAACTTATTCCGATAAGAATTCTCTAAGCTGCTTATATGTTATCATAACTCATGAGTAACCGGAGCGTGGGCTTGGGGAGGGGAGGAGAGGCTCTCTGGGGCAGGATGGAACCCAGGCTGGGAGGCAGAAATGCTGGAGCAGAGCAGGACTGCTGGTCCCTCAGCGCAGCGTGCCCACAGTCTGCACACTCCGAGGACTCTGCAGTGAGACTTCGAGCCTGTCAAGCCCATGAGGCTTGTCAAGGTCCGGATTGTGCTCGGACAGATGCACCTTTTTTACTTCTATGCACCTCTCCCAGCACGGGAGCCAGGTAGTAATACCACAACGATTTAAAATGGTGCAGTCAACTTCTGTTCTTCTCTGGACCAGCCAGAGAAGGTCTGGGTCCAGCAAGGCTGTCTGCAGAGGGTGAATTCACCACAGCTGGGAGGCTGAAGCATTGTCGTTGAAGAAAGAAAACGTAACCAACATTGTAGCCAAGGAAAAAGCCCTTAACTTAATATTGCCCACTGCAGATGGGGCTGGGAGCCCAATGGAAGCGCAGCGACGCAGATTCCTTGAGGACCATATTAAATGCCACTGACTGGCTTTGCAGTTTTGAAGCAATAGGAGTGTCTTCTCTGGCTTAGGGAAACCCATCAACAGATCCCACTGAGGTTCAAGGAGCCAGATCAGGCCCAATCCCACTAAACTTTACAGGCTTATTGGGGAAATTTTTCCCCACCGTTCTCCTCTTACCTTCCTTTGGGTGTAGAGGGAAAAATCTGGGTGGAATAAGGACAACTAACAGCCACAGAAGCCTGTCCATTTTCACAGGTCTTTCTCTAGCAGCAGAGCTCGCTTAGTGCAAATAACCACTGTGATTCCCAGCGAGGAACACTTCTTTGGTGCAACTTGTTCAGAAAGCAGCGGTTTGTTTACTCACTGGCCTGGGCTGCTGGATCACGTTACACCTGCTGGAGCTGCTGGTAACGTGGGAGGCTGGGTTTAAACTGGCATTGTTGCTTTTACAAAGCCTTTAATGTCATAGGCTTTGGCTACGTTCAAGATCTCACCCATCAAGCCAAGGCTTAAGGGAGTTTGGGCTGAGACATCCCAGTCTCCCATTCCTCTGGCACCCAAGTCAACCACCACAACTTGGCTGCGGTGGGTGTGGGAGAAACGTTTCGGTACCTGCTTTCCGTGCTGAAACAGCCACCTCACGGTTCCTGCTACAACTTTTTCTTGGCCTTTCCAACCGCATTTCTTAGGTACGCTCTGACACCGCGATCCTGCGGTGTACCTGGTCCTGAGCGCTCTGCCAGGCACCAGAGAATGAGCTACGAACATGAGAATACAGTGAGTCATGAAGGAAACACTCTCCAGTGACAACCCCAGAGGGGCAGAGCGCAGACCCTGCACAACTTTGCCCCAGCTGCGGACAAGATAAAGAATGTCAGAGTGTTAGTGATGGATCTTCAACAGTTTCCATGCACTCAAAGCCCAGTTCCTCAGTCTGTTCTGCCTCTCCATAGCTTTCAACTTTCCTCCAGTCAAGGGAGAAAGAACTCTTGAACATCTCCCCTGCTTCCCTGAAGCATCATTTTGGTATGTTATCTGTGCCTGGCCTGGCTAAGGACCGAGGGTCTCCCATTTGTCTTTGGAAACACTTTAGAAAGTAGTCGGTGTTCTGGGTACCAAGCTGCAACGCAAACATCTTACCAGCTACCACAGCAGTGTCTCCTGACAGGTTGGAAAGCCAACAGGTTCATCACAGCAACCTCTCGGTAGGCTGCCCTGTATACGTATCCCCTGGGATACTGCAGGACGCTGTGGGCAGGGGTGTGGAGCCTGCAGGGGCCTTATCGCGTGTGCAGACATGACACGATGCTGGAGCGCATTGAAGCGTTCTTCTCCCTCTGAAGTGTCATGGTCCTTCCAGCAGCCAATAACCACAAACCTCTGTCCTGGCAGACGGCGGGCAGGTCTCTGTGGCCGCCTCTGTCCACGGTGAAGTGGCAGCGGGTGAGATGGGAGCTGCGTGCACCCATTCCTCCCACCCAGCCCTGGCATCCGGAGTACACTTACACGAGGGAGGTGAACACAGAGGTGTGGCTGCGGGTGCGTGCCCTCAAGGGGAGGACGCATTTGCCTACTGAGCAGCCTTATAAGTGTGCGTGTTTAAATACATTGTATGGACGCAATCACTTTTTCCCCAAATAAAAGTTAAAAATAGAGGCAACGGATCTGTGAAGACATGTTTTACCCAGCTCTGACTTCTGTTGGATACCTGAGTAGAGGCACCTGGTAGATCAGCTATGCAGCTCCAGAGACCGTAAAGGCTCGCCGAGAAAAGAAGAAAAATAGTACAGAATTTGCATTTTATAAAATTGAACCTTTTATAAAGCTTACAATACAGCTAATGACAAAGATTTCTTCAAATAAGCATTTCTCTCTGATCTTTGTCACGTGGGGTTTGTAGTATCTTGCCTGTGTGTGAGAACCTGAAAATGTAGGAGACAATTTTTTCAGCAAAAATGAAACTCACTGGTTTATCTTCACCATCTGTATGGAGTGTAAACAGAGAGAATAAACAAATAAACACTGAAAAAGGCGTTTTGTTTTAAATATACGTGAACAAAGGATTTGACACATTCGCAGTATGTAATACTGTTTTTTACAACATGATTTTAACCACCTGACACATTCAATTAAATACAGAAAACTCTCCAGGTTGTGTTTGCATTCTGGAAGAGTGGTTACAAAAGAAAGTGTAAGTGCAGCAAACCATTCTGAAAAGCAACTGATTTAAACAGAGAACGAGTTTTCCCTGAAAGGCTACAGCATGGCCGACTTGGTAATATTACTTGAAAAAGCTGCAAGGATCTTACTTTTTCCCATAAAACAGACACATTTTGGGGAGGACAGACTGACAGTTTGGTCTAACGCCACAAGAAATCATAAGAAAAAAAAAAACACTTCTAAGAGCACCCCATTTTCAGTTAGGCCTCTTTTTTTCTCCAATATTTGGTGAAATGCCTAACGCAGCTCACGATCTTTATTAAAAAAAAAACCAAAAAACCCAGCAGCATCAACAAATGATGGAAGAAAACAGAATCCCTTTTCCAGGCAGCGACTCTGCCACTTTAACAGTTTCCCACTGTACTTGGGGTTAGTTGCCAGAGAAGCCTTGTTCAGCCTATTTGGGGGCCCCACGAAATGCTGCAAGCCTCACTGAAATGAGCACTTGTCTTTTGTTGTGCTGCATGCTAGCACCATACAGTGCTGAGCTGATAAATCCACTTTTTCTAACCCAAGCATTTTTCAAACAAAACTGCCATGAGACTGATGAGTAATGCCAGCTTGCCAAAAAAAAACCCACCACAACCCACCGCCACCAACAACAACAGAAAAAACAACCCCCACAGCCCCCCCTTCCACAACCGCTGCTGACACTGACAGCTGTTAAATTCACATATTCACCAAACGAGATGGGTTACATAACTGGAAGCTACAAGAGCGACTCACCAACGAGGAGAACTGCTAAGCAAGGCGAAACGGGGGGGCTCGGGGAGGAACGGACCACGCATTTCTGCCCCATTAATGACCATGATGAAGCTGGGTGCTGCCTGGAGCACACAGGGGTTACGGGCACCCCAGACCCTGCGCTCTTGGGCTGTTTGTAGTTTGTTCAGGGGTGGTTTCTTCAGCAAAGCCAGAATGTATACAGAAAAAAAAAAATAAATAAATTACCCATGCTGCTATGTATGTTATGAACGCAGGGGTAATTTAAAAGCCTGGGTGATGCTAGCTGCAAGGCACAAAGTAAAAGCCTGGCTCTGAAAATTGGCAAATCTTCAGCAGCTGAAAGACAGCAGTGGAGAAGGTGGGGAGAGTTAGGTAGTTAGGCTTGACCAAATCGAGGCAGCTTTTGATTTGCATCCAATCTTCCAGACTCAGAAAAACACTTTGCAAAGTTGTTATTATTATTCTCATCTTGTGGACAAAGAGCTGAGCTCTGGAGCAGGTCTGTCATCTGCCCATGGCAGGGCAGGAAGGCACTCAACCACCAGATCACCTGCCTTTATTTCTTTCAGGATCTATCTCTAGATTGGCTTGAAAAACTTTGACAAAAGCGTCTGACTCGGGAAGAGCCGTGGGGCAGATGATGGAGGAAAAGCATCGTGAAGGGCTTCTGAGAAACCACAGGTTGTGGAGCTGGTGGGACAGCGCAGAAGAAGAAGGAGCAGCGCGGGGAAGAGGTCAATGTCTGCAGAAGCTGCCAGAGCCCCACGTGTTGCTGAGATTGCCAGAAGTGGGGTTCCGAAGGGGGCTGAGCTGGAGATAAATCAAAGCAGAAAACAATGGATGTCTGTATGAATAGCAATTAAAAAAAAAAAAAATCCTATAATTAAACCACCACTAAGCTCAAGCTGAATTTTATACATCGAAAATAATCTATACTTCCATTTATTTTTCTGCTCGTGGCTGGATTAATTCTTGTTGTACAGTAAGAGGGTTTTCATTGTTTTTTGGGGTTTTTTTATTTAAAAATATATATAAAAATATATGAAAATACAACACACAGAGGCTTTTATAAGCAAGTATGCGTGCTCATCAAACAAGACCTGAACATGAAATGGCCAACTAAGTGCATAAAGTTCCGCGCGCTTTAATGTGTTACCTGCAACAAACAAGGTTAACGCAAAATCAAGATGCACAGACAAATGAAGAAAAAAAAACCAAAAAACACAGAAATGAGTGTTTTGAGAATGATGTCACTCAAGCCAGCGTGTAGGTACAGTCTGCTGCGTAGGAGCGCAGTGAAAGCATCAACAGAATACTAGATGTGCATTAAGCCACAAACTGAAGCAGCGGTGAACAATGGCAAAGTCTGGTCGCTCCTGGAACCTTAATGTAAGGAAACATCCTTACAACCGATGAGACAATAACGTGGTCTATAAATGACAGTCCCGTAGGCAGGGAAGGATTAAGAACTTCCTATCTAGCTCCTAGAGTATCAACCTATATTGTAACCCTTCCACAAAGGCTGCTGTAAATGCCTTCTCCGAACTCAGTCCACCCAGAACAAGGAAAAGCATCCGAATTAGTTTTACTCTCCCTCCGCGTGCGCGCTGGAAGCAGACAAAAGTAAAAGGAGAAGGGAGGGCTGCACTTATCCGGGACCTTCTGCCTCCCTGCTTCCTCCGGAATGTGCAGAGCTTTGCCAGCCCTGATCCAGGCTGTGGCAAGAACCTGCTCTCCAGAGCAGCCCGTCTCTGTGGAGCGCCGGGAATGCAGCATTTAGGCACAAGCGAGCGCAAGTCAGGCTGAGGCTTCACGCGCTCCTTTATTACCTTTATTTTTCTCTGTTCTATTTTGAAGTGGGGGTTTTTGGGGGGGGGGGTTGTTTTCCTTTTGCCTGCTTGCATGAGTAATAGAGTGCGTTCATCGGACTGGGCATGTGTTTAATGTGAGAACATTCTCAAAATGCTTTCTAATGCCTCATGGACCACAGGCTGAGGCGCATTCCTGTCAAGCCGGCATCCTCAGAGCTTTCAGGCTGGTAGATTACTCTCAGCTTTTTCTTGCAGACTGCCACACACTCTTCTCATCAAAACTTTAACTGAAGACCGTGAACATTTTTATGGAACGCAGTTCCACAGCCCACCTGCAGCAAACATGCCATGGCCTCGTGGCTTATCTGTGGTCCATAGGAGGGGAGGCTGGGAACCACCAGCCCAGGGCCTTTGGTGATGCTGATCATCTGTAATACTGTGTTAAACCCATTCATATATATCGCTCTGTTAAAACTAAAAGACCCTGCACATCAGAAAATATCTCAAGGAATCAAAGGAACCTGAGTAAGAGCTGAGCTGGAGAGGAAAACGAGTAGTCCCACCACAGCCACTGCCAACATAGGCACCTCCAGGCACTCTGCATGCCAGGAGGTGGATGAACAACGTGAAGAGGTACAAAAGATGAAAGGCCAGGACCTGTTTCAAGTGACATTTTTAGATTTGCAGTGAAGTATAAATTCAATAGGATCTAGAGAAAGCAACGCTAAAGAATCTACAGCAAGTCCAAGCTCTTGAAACGCCCTTGTTGTTCCCTCTGCCAATGGTTCCTCATTCCCAGCTTGAGGTTTTGGGGCACTTTTGGTCCAGAAGTTCCAGTGGAATAGTTGTACCACCTGTTTTAGAAGCGATCCCCTGTTTGTCAGGTAGAACCGGTGCACCGTATGCTCACAAAGGAGACACGAGTTAAAAAAAAAAAGCTGCTAAAAATTCTGCAGATGCTTAGGGAAATATTGAAGATTCACCTTCCAGCTGCTCACCACCATTGCTATTTTTAAATAGCTTTTTCTGAACACCAAGCAAATACGTTGGTCCTCACCAAGGGCTGTAGGCTGTCTTGCTAAGATTAGTCACACAAGGCACTCCCCTGAATCAACACGCTTGCTAACGGGAATAAATTGTTTTCAGCGTAGTTCTGTTAAAAAAGAACAACAACAATTAGCCTTCAAAGTGGAATTCAATAGTGTCACCGCTGATATCTGCATGTGCAGGCCTGGGCCCTAACTTATTTTAGGGCACAGCTCTGTCCCCCCTTCTTATTCCCAGTAATTAGGCTCCTGGTCGTCAGAGAATCCCACTGGCACGGATCATGCCAACCCTATGAAAGGTAGGACCTTGGCCAACAGGCATTCAGGGATTGAGGGGGACTTTCTGCAGAGGAAGGCGTTACTGCAAGTAAAAGCTAGAGACTCTTGCTGTTGTAACCTACAGGACTTCTGACTTTTTAGCGTGTAGAGCAGATCAGACTCTCACCCTGAACCACACTGAACAGCCCTTCCAACCTGGGAACTGCTCAACAGGTAAGCAACTGGAAGAACATCAGAGCCAGGCCCTCCCCTGCAAGGAACAAGAAGCATCTGGGCAAGATTCCTGCTGGGATAAGTTCGTGGAGTTTTTCGAAAGCTGGGAGCAAATATTCATGCCATTTTCTTCCTTCAGAGCAGTTTTTAAGTCACTTGGAAGTCTGAGAGCATTTTCCACCTGGCAGACTGGACTTTGCTTCTCGGTATAGTTCCACCTACTCATCTGATGACTACCGATTACTCATGTGAGCAACGGAATGTGCAGAGCTGAGGTTTTGCAGAAGCTGGGATAGCAGGCGAGAGCAAATCCACTTGCTCGGAAGGGCAAGTTTCTATATTTGATAGCAGAATCAGACCTCGGCAGCAACCCCTCCTTTCCCCCACATAGTTTGTGGCTTAAAATCTTAAAGAAAAAAAAATATCATCTTCTCTAAAAATATGATCTTAGCGTGACCGCGATTTTCTTCTACAAAAACACATAACTGAGTTTGTGGCTTGTCTATTTGAATTACCCATCAGTAAAGGAGCTGTGGAACTCTCACACTATCATTCCACACTGTTCTGAATGTTACTTCATTTTGTAGCTTAAAAATAAAATTAAATGGATTAAGAGCCTTTTGAATCTAAAAAGAATGCACATATTAGAGCAGTTACCGCCTAAAATAAACGACGTGCTTTAACAAGCAGCCTCCTGGTTTTTAGGGTATTAAGGGAAAAAACATGCTTCACAGACAGCTAGTTTAACACATGTGAGTTAGTTTCATTTACAAGTTCAAAATCCAGAGGGAGGCGAAATATTAACTTGGTTCGGAATACCTAAAGTGCAAATTTTTTCTATTTTAACGCGCTGAAGTACTCTACAGAACGTTGCTGGCGAAGAAGAAAATAGTTGCCACAAGAGTTTATTTAAGAAATTATTACCGCCAAGAAAATCTTTCTCCTAACAACCACTTTCAAAATTGTTTTTTAATATGTTTTTAATGACCTCTACTCCTCATACCTACCTCCTTGCTTCCAAAACTGTTTGTACTGTCCCCAATAACACTCAGCGGAAAGCTGTCGTTCCTGGCTAAATCCTTACTTAGGTTGGATGCTATGCCTCCGTTAGACAGGGTCACAAGGTCACAATCGATTTTGGAGGCCACCTGGAGAGTCCAGGCCGTGAACTGACTCAAAAAATTTATATCAGAGCTGGAATGGCCCACCTCCCAGGGCTCAGCCTGCGCTAACACCCCAACCGCAGGATGGAGCCTGCCAGGCCCAGCGCAGGGAGAGGCCAGAGTTGTTGACCCCGTTAGCTGACCTCTTCAAACTTCAGGAGAATTTTTCTGGCAGTTACCACGGTGACTGGGCGCTCCAAGCTTATCCTTCTTACTGAAAAAAAAAAAAAAAAAAGAAAGAAAAAAAAAAATTAAGAAGAAAGAAAAAAAATGTTCAAACCTACCTCGTAGGGATGTCTATCAAGAATCAAATAAGTAAATGTTTTAATTGTTTGCTTCTCTCCTCGGGCTGCCCTGGCTCTGACTGGTACATCCGAAGTGAACGTGGAGAAAGCAGTTTGGCTAAAAACATTTCAACTTCTGAAGAAGTCATGGTCAGTGGCTGGAAGGAGAAGCGTTTCTAGTACCCGCCTGCGATCGCAAGCGACACTCTAAGAGGTTTATTGTGAAATCATATTTATTTTCCTTTCTGTATCTGCCTCCAAATTATTACCCTTCCTTATCACATTCAGAACAAACCGAGAAAAGGCTCAGGGAGGGATTCCATGCTGCCGTCGGCTTTTTTTTCTTTTCCTTTAAAAAACTAGCTGCTTGAGGAAACATTAAGTATGCGGCAATAAAGTCACTTTGGTCTGTTAAGAAGAGACTGCATAACCCATTTAACGTACCATGAAATATTATTTAAGAGAAAAAAAAAAAAAGAAAGGAAGAAAGAAAGAAAGAAAAGTTGTCAGACATTGTTACTGTTGTTTTTTTCAGGCCCTTTGAACGCTAATCATTTTGCACAGAAAATTTACCAGGTAAGCAAAGGTCTGGCGATGCTGACGGAAAACGCTGGGAATACATCAAGGGATGAGGGGGCACGCTAAGTAAACAGGAAAACAAAGTGCCCTCTTCGTTCCTAAAACAATATGGGGGAAACTGGGGCTTCTTAATTTCAGAGGAATCACGTATTATAGGCAAAGCTTTTTATGTCAATTTTCCTCGTGCTCCTACACTTGAAATAGCACCTCGTGAAAAGGAGCACTGAAGATTATGCTGTGATATAGCCGGAAAAAAATTCCTATTTAAGGGCTCCTGTCAATCAGAGTTCCCTGTTTGTTAGGAACTACTCATCTCCGGCGTCCAGCTAAACCGAGGTTTAGTGACTTAAAAGTTTAACGGCATTTTTCTCTCACACACGGTTTTGAAGCATCTCCTGTTGTTGGAAGAGTTAAGTATGAATATTCAAACTGCTGCTCAGGCTCCTCCTGGGCTCCTCCACTGGCAGGGCTGGGATGGCAGAGGGGAGCGAAGCTGCGGAGCCGCCTCTCGCAGGGGGAGATCCCGCGGACCCTGTGGGTGAAAAAACAGGAAAGCAGGAGCTTTGGGTGTGAAAAGCTAAAAGCACATAACCCATCTTTCACCCCGGATTTATTTTTCACTGCTGATGGAAGGAAGAGTGAGGAAAAAGGCAGTTTGTGTGTTCCCCAACATTTTAAAAAGTGAATACGGTAAAGGACCCTTTCTCCTTTCCAAACTGGTTCGATGGCTTTGAAATGTCACACGCCTCGATGCTAAATAGATACATAGCCACATGATAATATTATTTAGCAATTTTGAATTAAACGTGAAAACAACTTAAATTAAAAACACTTAAAGATTGTTTTCCTGTTATTAGAGATGCATTCGAAAAAGGCTAAGCCTCTCATTAACAGATAAATTTTTTCATTTCTGATTTTATTATGGCTATACAAGATGGTTTTACGTTCTCTGGTTTTTTTTTTTTTTTCCTTCCTCTGCATGAAATACTGTAAATTGAAACAACCAGGTGACTGATTAACAGGCTAGCGGGAAGAAAAGCAATGTTTGTTACTACATTTTGTCTTCATTTTTGAACAACGCCGTATATATAGATATACATACACATATAAGCGTGTGCCTTTCAATTAGATAGCATGATTTATGAAGTCATGCTCAGGGCTAGCCAGGTTGTTGACTCAGATCAGAGCTTGATGCCAGCTCATTCCCTGGTGACAAACACTGACTGTCCTTCCCGCAGCCAGGCACCCCTGGCAGCTTTCTGAAAAGACCTTGTGGTTGGCAGAGCGCTGAGCAGGAAATGAGGTCCTCTCCGGTTTGGGACGGAGATGACTGGAGCTACAGAAAGCTGGAAAGCAAAATCAGCATCTCCTGAGTCACAGCCTCCGAGCTCTGGGGGATCCTGCAGCTCCCGGCGTGACCTGGCCCACCAGCACTGCCTTGCTTGCCCACCCGCCGGCCTCCCACTGACTTCCCAGGGGAGCACCCTGCAAGCTGCGGGGCCGTGGTGAGAAGAAGGCAGTGATTTCACGTGGGAGAAGGGAAGCGAGGGGCATCGCCACCCTCCCCACATCCCCCAGCCCCGTCCTGGTGCTCAGCACCCTTCCGAGGGGCTGCTTTTCTCCCTCGCCCCTACCAGAGACATTTTGGCAGATCGCGTGGTGGGTTTTTTTCCTAATGATATTACAACGAGGCATTTATCTCGGCCTATCGCTCGGGGATCTTTTGTGTGGCTTCCTCTCCTCTAGGAATTTCACGTACAAAAAAAAAAAAAGAAAAAACCTGGGAAGCAGGGAGTCTTTAAGGCCTGGTGGGCAGCTCTATGCTATGTTCGCCTCTTAGCAGGGACAGCTGCAGACCACAGGGGCATCTTGCCTTGTAGGTACTACAGCAACCCAGGCACCTGCTCCTCAAACGGGGGAGCTCGCCCCCCTCTTTCAGCGATCCCTGGGAAGAGGTCAGAAACTCTCACCGCATCCACCGAGGACTCCCGAGACCCTCCGTATAGCGCCGAATTCCCTCCACGCGCCGGAAACTATAATATTTAGACCATTTTGGGGGGGGCGGGCTGAGATTATTGCTCTAATAAATTGTTCGGGGTTTTTTTTTTTATTGGTTCCATCAAGCCCCGGCTTGATTTTTTTTTTTTATTATTATTATTATTATTATTTTTTCCCTCCTAATCAGCATGGAGAATGCATTCCGCTGTAATTAAATCCCGCCTCACCGGGCGTTCGCTCGTGTCTCTTCGCTTGCGGTGCTATTGAGGGTCCTTGTGCCCCCTCCCCAGCCCCAGCCCCAGCCCCGGCAGGTCCCCGCAGTCTCTCCCCTTCCCCACCCGGCCCCGAGCATCCCTCGCCGCCGGGGCTCCGGCCGGGGCAACCGGGGTCCCCTCCGCCGGCGGCAGCTCGGCCGGGGCTGCCAGGCGGGGAGTTTTGAAGAGTCGATCTTCATAAGACAAATCCCCCCGGGCTTCGCCTCCCCGCCAGCGGCGCGAGCCGGCTTTTTAATTGAATCCCGGGGATTTGGCCGCTGCCCGAAAGCCCCGGTTCTGGGCCCCGACGGCGGGGGTCCCGTCCCCCCCCCCTGCAACCTTCCGCCTCCGGGGCTGTCTCTCGAGGGTAAAAAGCTTCCGAAAACTGCGGGACGGGGGGAGCCTGGGGAGGTTTGGCTGAGCCCCCCCAGCCCCAAGCAGCCGGGGGGCAGCGAAGGGCCGCGGGCTCGTTGCCCCCCGCGCAGGGCGAGCGGGGATGGGAGCAGGGGGGGGGTTCGGGCAGCGCTTTAGGGGGAGCTCAGCCCGGATCCTGCCCATTCTATACGTTAATGCTCTTTTCTCTCCGGCTGCAGGGAAGCAGGCCAGCGGATAATTACCCCCGGCTGCAATCCGCAGAGCTGGCCTAATCCGAAAGCTCAAGTGCCCGTAAGTAAAACTTCAGGAAAAGTTATTGAAACTGACAAATACAGGGTGACAAATAATCAATAAAAGCCCAGTCCCACATCCTTTATTGTTCCCAGGCACTAACAGCAAGTAATGAAACCTCGGCGAGGGCAAGGGGGAGGGAGCAGCAGGGACCGGGAGCTGGGCTGCCTCCTGAAAAGCCCCCCCCCAACAAGTTAAAGAAGCCAAGGGAAGGGCCCGGCAGCATGAAGGGGTCCGGTGCCATCCCCATGGGAGAGAGGAAAATGCCCTTTCCCCTTCCCCAGGCCCCCCTCCCAGCCGGTCCCTGCTCCTCTGCTCCCCCCCCAACCTCGGCCCACGCACTATTTTCCAGCCCTAAAAAAAAAAACAAACAAAAAAAAACCACAACAAACAACCAACCAAACAACAACAACAAAACCCAAAACCCCCCCAAGCGCGGCGATCTGCCTTCTAAAATACAGAATATACCCAGACACCAAACGCGCTGCCTCTAATGAGCATCCCGGCCCCGGGTTTGTCCCCACCGCAGTTTCTAAAGTTTGAGCGGAGGACGCTGGGCGAGATAAATCCGTGCTGTCGTTTCTCTCCCTTTCTGTCTCTCCGAATTAAGTCCCGATCTATCAGTTTAAACGCCGGCCGGGGAGCTGGTTCACTTTCTGTTAGGATGTCGGGTTCAACCCGGGGGAGGCGGGGGGGGGGCTCCGCCAAGTGTCTTTAGGCTTTCGGGCGGTGTAAGTGAACGGCGGTGTCACATAATCGATAGGGAAAACTCAGCTGGCCCAGATCCGAAGGCAGCCGCCTGCCACGGCAATAACGGGATTTGGCGTTTGGAAGTTTGGAAACGTGCTGTCTGAGCGGCCGGGGCTCGGGGAGGAAGAGCCGAGTGGGGGGACGGGGGGGATGTGCTGGGGAGGGTGGGGATCAGGATGGGGATGAGGATGGGGATGGGGATGGGATGGGGATGGATGAGGATGGGGATGGGGATCAGGATGAGGATGGGGATCGGAAAG